>CM038792.1:171107093-171172903 GCA_021764765.1 Vicia sativa | reverse complement strand
AAGGTAAAAGTTTGAACCTCCATAATACACTAAGCGATTATTATAATATTACATAACTGCCCTGGAGGGCTTTGCCTTAGACGTGTATCCTATAACTTGTCTCCATCAACCCGTCATATTTGCTCTCTTTCTCCAAGACACCTTTCTGGTCTTACACTGGTCACTTAAGTAACTTTGGCTTTTAATATTTTCAAGCCCAATTATCCACTTCAGAGACTCCAAACACAATCAATTCTACCTCCGTAGACCCAATATTACGTTAATTCAAAGATTCCGAATTATTTTCTTCTATTGGTTAGATTTAAACCCATTTGAAAATCTCAACCAACAATGTTTCAACCAACAATGTTCTTGTTCATTATTTTATCTAATTGATTTAATTCCTTTTATCTAACTAATATGTCTTATAAATCTTTCTTTATTATGTTTCTTTTATTTTTTTCATGATTTAAAAGAGTTTTTAGTTGATAGAAATTTTTATAATTTTTTAAAATATTTATATCTTTATTAAATTTTATTTCTATTGCTATGTTTCCGAATATATTTATTTTTACTAATATCATTTTTATTCTTTTTTAATATATATAATCCGTAATTTTAATAGTTTTTTATCAATAAATAATATTTTTTATTTATTTTTCACTGTATTAGTTTTGATATATTATATTAATTATTTTGGATAATGTCATTATTTAATATTTTTGATTATTCTAATTTCTTTTTTCTATAACCAAATAAATAAACATTCATCCTAAAACAAAGAGATCTGTATTCTATGCAAAATTATTTTGATGCTTTTCTTTTTTCGCTATGTGCAATAATGAATGATGTGTTGATTATCTCAACAAATAACAAATAAACCGCCAATTTTCATCTAATATTGTATGGTATTTACCCAAGATAATTTTGCAATTTTTATTTAAAGTGTTACTAGAAATATAAGTATATATTGCTCAAGTAGAAATGCCTTTTATTTGTTACAATGTCAAATGAATTTTTAATTTAATATAAATATATATATTAATCAAATATAAATAGTAAAGTAATAAATAAAATATTTTCATAATATTTTAATATATTAATTTTATTATATGTAATATTTGATATATACAATATACCATAAAGAAATTGTTACGTAAATAAATATTTTCTTTATGTTTTATACCTCAATTAATTTATACATTATACCTAACAATTATTTAATTATAGTTTTTTTCTTTTTGGTTGATTTTTTGTGTTGCATTATTTAAAGTTTTTTATATTCAAAAATTTGAACATAGCATTTATCTACCTCGTTCGTGTTTATTAATTTATAATTAGGTTGAAAAATAAAGCTTTAAAATAATTTATAAATTTTAATAGTAATTGCAGAAAGTTTAACCATTTTTATCACTTTAATTTATAAATATTATTCAAAGACACACAAGAGATGTGCTATAATTTTAACTATTAACTATTAATTGATTTCAAGATTTGCCGATACTTTCTAAAAAAACTTAGATGAAGCATCGAGTGATATTTTACTAATTAATTTTATAATAATTATAAGTTGTGTGTTTTAATTCCATATTTATGAGTATATATATATTTTATTTAATTCACTTTTATTACCCTATTACTCGGTTTGGAACAAGTAAAATTATTTAAAAAGTTATTTAATAAATAAGGAATACATAAAATTAAATGAGAATGTAATATGGTTAAAAGTTATAATTGAATGAGTATGTAGTATGTATTTCTAATATATGTAGGATCCGAATATCAAGGTAGATAAGTCAAGTTGATGATTGATAACAAGTATGCAATCAATCTTGCCAAGAACCCAATGCGTATGGGAGAAGCAATCATATTGAGACAAAATATCATTTCCGAGACGCCAAGTCCATAATGGAGTAGTAGAACTTGTGCACTAGTACCCAAAAGAGTTGGTAGATGTTATGATAAAACAGATCAATTTCTCCACTTAAGGAATGGAATTGTGTTGATAGTTTTAATTAGGAATCCTAAATTAAGGGATGGTATTGAAGGATAATTTAGTATTTTAGTATTGCATATGTGACCCTAGTATATATGTATAAATGACTGTTGGCCATATCTTTATCTTTATACAACTTTTGTAGTCGCCATTGCAGAGCAATACATATATTCTCTCATTCTTCATGTTTTTTCTTTACTTGTACTAATAGATAATAGGTTTATTAACATAGATGTGTTATATGTTTGTTTACCCCGGTTTTGTAAACAATGCCGCTCCAAAAATTTACTGTAGATCAACTAGGGAATCCTACAATGTTTCAGCTTTTCATGTTTTTCTACAAAGTGTTTCAAAAGGATGCGCTCGACCACGCCCAATGTATTTATGTTATTTCAAAAGTAAATAAAGTAAAACTTGTAAAGTAGAATGATTTCAAAAGTAAATAAAGTAAAATTTGTAAAGTAGAAACGAAAACATTTAAATTGTAAGGGTAAATGACAAAACACTTAAAATAGTTGAAGTAAGTTGATTCAAACATACATTGCTCCTAGCCCGACTCATTTCGCTGCTCGCTTCATTAGCGTAGGAAGGTAAAAGTTTGAACTCTCCATAATACACTAAGCGATTTATTTATAATACATAATCGCTTCGGAGGGCTTCGCTTTAGACTGTATCCTATAACTTGTCTCCATCAACCCACGCTTCTACATTTTGCTCTCTTTTCCTCCAAGACACCTTCGTCCTAGTTATCCGGTCACTTAAGTAACTTTGGCTTTTAATATTTTCAAGCCCAATTATCCACTTTAGATCAAACACAATCAATTCTACCGTAACCCAATATTACGTTAATTCAAAGATTCCTTTTGAATTATTTTCTTCTATTGGTTAGATTTAAACCCATTTGAAAATCTCAACCAACAATGTTTCACCCAACAATGTTCTTGTTCATTATTTTATCTAATTGATTTAATTTTTATCTAACTAATATGTCTTATAAATCTTTCTTTATTATGTTTCTTTTATTTTTTCATGATTTAAAAGAGTTTTAGTTGATAGAAATTTTTTATAATTTTTTAAAATATTTATATCTTTATTAAATTCTTTATTTCTATTAAGTGTTTCTGAAATGTTATTTATTTTTACTACGATCATTTTTTATTCTTTTAAATATATAATCTGCAATTTATTAGTATTTTTTATCAATAAATAATATTTTTATTTATTTTTCACTGTATTAGTTTTGATATATTATATTAATTATTTTTGGATAATGTCATTATTTAATATTTTTGTGATTATTCTAATTTTTTTCTATAACCAAATAAATAAACATTCATCCTAAAACAAAGAGATCAGTATTCTTATGCAAAATTATTTTGATGCTTTTCTTTTTCGCTTATGTGCAATGAATGAATGTGCGTGATTATCTCAACAACACAAATAAACCATCAATTTTCATCTAATATTGTATGGTATTTTACCCAAGATAATTTTGCAATTTTTATTTAAAGTGTTACTAGAAATATAAGTATATATTGCTCAAGTAGTGAAATGCCTTTTATTTGTTACAATGTCAAATGAATTTTTAATTTAATATAAATATATATATTAATCAAATATAAATAGTAAAGTAATAAATAAAATATTTTTCATAATATTTTAATATATTAATTTTATTATATGTAATATTTGATATATACAACATACCATAAAGAAAATTGTTACGTAAATAAATATCTTTCTTTATGTTTTATACCCTCAATTAACTTATACATTATACCTAACAATTATTTAATTATAGTTTTTTTTCTTTTGGTTGGATTTTTTGTGTTGCGCTTATTTAAAGTTTTTTATATTCAAAATTTGAACATAGCATTTATCTACCTCGCTCGGTTTATTAATTTATAATTAGGTTGAAAAATAAAGCTTTAAAATAATTTATAAATTTTAATAGTAATTGCGAAAGTTTAACCATTTTTATCACTTTAATTCATAAATATTATTCAAAGACACACAAGAGATGTGCTATAATTTTAACTATTAACTATTAATTGATTTCAAGATTTACGATACTTTCTAAAAAAACTTAGATGAAGCATTGAGTGATATTTTACTAATTAATTTTTATAATAATTATAAGTTGTGTGTTTTAATTCCACATTTATGAGTATATATATATTTTGCTGAATTCACTTTTTTATTACCCTATTACTCTGTGTTTGGAACAAGTAAAATTATTTAAAAGTTATTTAATAAATAAGGAATACATAAAATTAAATGAGAATGTAATATGGTTAAAAGTTATAATTGAATGAGTATGTAGTATGTATTTCTAATATATGTAGGATCTGAATATCAAGGTAGATAAGCCGCTGAAGTTGATGATTGATAACAAGTATGCAATCAATCTTGCCAAGAACCCAATGTCAGTATGGGAGAAGCAATCATATTGAGACAAAATATCATTTCGAGACGCCAAGTCCATAATGGAGTAGTAGAACTTGTGCACTAGTACCTAAAAAGAGTTGGTAGATGTTATGATAAAGATGATCAATTTCTCCACTTAAGGAATGGAATTGTGTTGATAGTTTTAATTAGGAAATCCTAAATTAAGGGATGGTATTGAAGGATAATTTAGTATTTTAGTATTGCATATGTGACCCTAGTATATATGTATAAATAGACTAGTGGTCACATATCTTTATCTTTATACAACTTTTGTAGTCGCCATTGCAAGAGCAATACATATATTCTCTCATTCTTCATGTTTTTCACTTTGTGTACTAATAGATAATAGGTTTATTAACATAGATGTCGTTATATGTTTGTTTACCCCGGTTTTGTAAACAATGCCGCCTCTTGCCAAAAATTTACTTATAGATCAACTAGGGAATCCTAATACAATGTTTCAGCTTTTCAAGTGTTTTTCACAAAGTGTTTCAAAAGGATGCGCTCGACCACGTCCAATGTATTTATGTTATTTCAAAAGTAAATAAAGTAAAACTTGTAAAGTAGAATGATTTCAAAAGTAAATAAAGTAAAATTTGTAAAGTAGAAACGAAAACATTTAAATTGTAAGGGTAAATGACAAAACACTTAAAATAGTTGAAAGTAAGTTGATTCAAACATACATTGCCTCTAGCCCGACCTATTTCGCTGCTCGCTTCATTAGCGTTAGGAAGGTAAAAGTTTGAATCCTCCATAATACACTGCGATTTATTTATAATACATAATCGCTTCCCGAGGGCTTGCCTTTAGACGTGGTATCCTATAACTTGTCTCCATCAACCCATCGCTCTACATTTTGCTCTCTTCCTCCAAGACACCTTCGTCCTAGTTATCTGGTCACTTAAGTAACTTTGGCTTTTAATATTTTCAAGCCCAATTATCCACTTCAGAGACTCAAACACAATCAATTCTACCTGTAGACCCAATATTACGTTAATTCAAAGATTCCTTTTGAATTATTTTCTTCTATTGGTTAGATTTAAACCCATTTGAAAATCTCAACCAACAATGTTTCACCAACAATGTTCTTGTTCATTATTTTATCTAATTGATTTAATTCCTTTTATCTAACTAATATGTCTTATAAATCTTTCTTTATTATGTTTCTTTTATTTTTTCATGATTTAAAAGAGTTTTTAGTTGATAGAAATTTTTATAATTTTTAAAATATTTATATCTTTATTAAATTCTTTATTTCTATTAAGTGTTTCAAATGTTATTTATTTTACTACGATCATTTTTATTCTTTAAATATATAATCTGTAATTTATTAGTATTTTTATCAATAAATAATATTTTTATTTATTTTTCATGTATTAGTTTTGATATATTATATTAATTATTTTTGGATAATGTCATTATTTAATATTTTTGTGATTATTCTAATTTTTTTCTATAACCAAATAAATAAACATTCATCCTAAAACAAAGAGATCAAGATTCTTATGCAAAATTATTTTGATGCTTTTCTTTTTCGCTTATGTGCAATAATGAATGATGTAAGCGTGATTATCTCAACAACACAAATAAACTCATCAATTTTCATCTAATATTGTATGGTATTTTACCCAAGATAATTTTGCAATTTTTATTTAAAGTGTTACTAGAAATATAAGTATATATTGCTCAAGTAGTGAAATGCCTTTTATTTGTTACAATGTCAAATGAATTTTTAATTTAATATAAATATATATATTAATCAAATATAAATAGTAAAGTAATAAATAAAATATTTTTCATAATATTTTAATATATTAATTTTATTATATGTAATATTTGATATATACAATATACCATAAAGAAAATTGTTACGTAAATAAATATCTTTCTTTATGTTTTATACCCTCAATTAACTTATACATTATACCTAACAATTATTTAATTATAGTTTTTTTTTCTTTTGGTTGGATTTTTTGTGTTGCGCTTATTTAAAGTTTTTATATTCAAAAATTTGAACATAGCATTTATCTACCTCGCTCGTGTTTATTAATTTATAATTAGGTTGAAAAATAAAGCTTTAAAATAATTTATAAATTTTAATAGTAATTGCGTAAAGTTTAACCATTTTTATCACTTTAATTCATAAATATTATTCAAGACACACAAGAGATGTGCTATAATTTTAACTATTAACTATTAATTGATTTCAAGATTTACCGATACTTTTAAAAAACTTAGATGAAGCATTGGTGATATTTTACTAATTAATTTTTATAATAATTATAAGTTGTGTGTTTTAATTCCACATTTATGAGTATATATATATTTTGTTAATTCACTTTTTTATTACCCTATTACTGTGTTTGGAACAAGTAAAATTATTTAAAAGTTATTTAATAAATAAGGAATACATAAAATTAAATGAGAATGTAATATGGTTAAAAGTTATAATTGAATGAGTACGTAGTATGTATTTCTAATATATGTAGGATCCGAATATCAAGGTAGATAAGTCAAGTTGATGATTGATAACAAGTATGCAATCAATCTTGCCAAGAACCCAATGTCAGATGGGAGAAGCAATCATATTGAGACAAAATATCATTTCGAGACGCCAAGTCCATAATGGAGTAGTAGAACTTGTGCACTAGTACCTAAAAAGAGTTGGTAGATGTTATGATAAAGACAGATCAATTTCTCCACTTAAGGAATGGAATTGTGTTGATAGTTTTAATTAGGAAATCCTAAATTAAGGGATGGTATTGAAGGATAATTTAGTATTTTAGTATTGCATATGTGACCCTAGTATATATGTATAAATAGACTAGTGGTTGTCATATCTTTATCTTTATACAACTTTTGTAGTCGCCATTGCAGAGCAATACATATATTCTCTCATTCTTCATGTTTTTCACTTTGTGTACTAATAGATAATAGGTTTATTAACATAGATGTCGTTATATGTTTGTTTACCCGGTTTTGTAAACAATGCCTCTTGCCAAAAATTTACTTGTAGATCAACTAGGGAATCCTAATACAATGTTTCAGCTTTTCAAGTGTTTTTCTACAAAGTGTTTCAAAAAGGATGCTCGACTCACGTCCAATGTATTTATGTTATTTCAAAAGTAAATAAAGTAAAACTTGTAAAGTAGAATGATTTCAAAAGTAAATAAAGTAAAATTTGTAAAGTAGAAACGAAACATTTAAATTGTAAGGGTAAATGACAAAACACTTAAAATAGTTGAAAGTAAGTTGATTCAAACATACATTGCCCTAGCCCGACTCATTTCGCTGCTCGCTTCATTAGCGTTAGGAAGGTAAAAGTTTGAATCCTCTCCATAATACACTAAGCGATTTATTTATAATACATAACCGCTCCTCGAGGGCTTCGCCTTTAGACGTGTATCCTATAACTTGTCTCCATCAACCCACGCTCTACATTTTGCTCTTTTCCTCCAAGACACCTTCGTCCTAGTTATCCGGGTCACTTAAGTAACTTTGGCTTTTAATATTTTCAAGCCCAATTATCCACTTCAGAGACCAACACAATCAATTCTACCGTAGACCTAAATATTACGTTAATTCAAAGATTCCTTTTGAATTATTTTCTTCTATGGTTAGATTTAAACCCATTTGAAAATCAACCAACAATGTTTCACCAACAATGTTCTTGTTCAGTTATTTTATCTAATTGATTTAATTCCTTTTATCTAACTAATATGTCTTATAAATCTTTCTTTATTATGTTTCTTTTATTTTTTTCATGATTTAAAAGAGTTTTTAGTTGATAGAAATTTTTTATAATTTTTTAAAATATTTATATCTTTATTAAATTCTTTATTTCTATTAAGTGTTTCTGAAATGTTATTTATTTTTACTACGATCATTTTTTATTCTTTTAAATATATAATCTGCAATTTATTAGTATTTTTTATCAATAAATAATATTTTTATTTATTTTTCACTGTATTAGTTTTGATATATTATATTAATTATTTTTGGATAATGTCATTATTTAATATTTTAGTGATTATTCTAATTTTTTCTATAACCAAATAAATAAACATTCATCCTAAAACAAAGAGATCAGATTCTTATGCAAAATTATTTTGATGCTTTTCTTTTCGCTTATGTGCAATAATGAATGATGTGTTGATTATCTCAACAACACAAATAAATCATAATTTTCATCTAATATTGTATGGTATTTTACCCAAGATAATTTTGCAATTTTTATTTAAAGTGTTACTAGAAATATAAGTATATATTGCTCAAGTAGTGAAATGCCTTTTATTTGTTACAATGTCAAATGAATTTTTAATTTAATATAAATATATATATTAATCAAATATAAATAGTAAAGTAATAAATAAAATATTTTTCATAATATTTTAATATATTAATTTTATTATATGTAATATTTGATATATACAACATACCATAAAGAAAATTGTTACGTAAATAAATATCTTTCTTTATGTTTTATACCCTCAATTAACTTATACATTATACCTAACAATTATTTAATTATAGTTTTTTTTTCTTTTGGTTGGATTTTTTGTGTTGCGCTTATTTAAAGTTTTTATATTCAAAATTTGAACATAGCATTTATCTACCTCGTCGTGTTTATTAATTTATAATTAGGTTGAAAAATAAAGCTTTAAAATAATTTATAAATTTTAATAGTAATTGCAGTAAAGTTTAACCATTTTTATCACTTTAATTATAAAATATTATTCAAGACACACAAGAGATGTGCTATAATTTTAACTATTAACTATTAATTGATTTCAAGATTTACCGATACTTTCAAAAACTTAGATGAAGCATTGAGTGATATTTTACTAATTAATTTTTATAATAATTATAAGTTGTGTGTTTTAATTCCACATTTATGAGTATATATATATTTTGTCAATTCACTTTTTATTACCCTATTACTCGTGTTTGGAACAAGTAAAATTATTTAAAAAGTTATTTAATAAATAAGGAATACATAAAATTAAATGAGAATGTAATATGGTTAAAAGTTATAATTGAATGAGTACGTAGTATGTATTTCTAATATATGTAGGATCCGAATATCAAGGTAGATAAGTCAAGTTGATGATTGATAACAAGTATGCAATCAATCTTGCCAAGAACCCAATGTCAGTATGGGAGAAGCAATCATATTGAGACAAAATATCATTTCTCGAGACGCCAAGTCCATAATGGAGTAGTAGAACTTGTGCACTAGTACCTAAAAAGAGTTGGTAGATGTTATGATAAAGATGATCAATTTCTCCACTTAAGGAATGGAATTGTGTTGATAGTTTTAATTAGGAAATCCTAAATTAAGGGATGGTATTGAAGGATAATTTAGTATTTTAGTATTGCATATGTGACCCTAGTATATGTATAAATAGACTAGTGGTCATATCTTTATCTTTATACAACTTTGTAGTCGCCATTGCAGAGCAATACATATATTCTCTCATTCTTCATGTTTTTCACTTTGTGTACTAATAGATAATAGGTTTATTAACATAGATGTCGTTATATGTTTGTTTACCCTGGTTTTGTAAACAATGCCGCCTCTTGCCAAAAATTTACTTGTAGATCAACTAGGGAATCCTAATACAATGTTTGTTTTCAAGTGTTTTTCTACAAAGTGTTTCAAAAGGATGCGCTCGACCACGTCCAATGTATTTATGTTATTTCAAAAGTAAATAAAGTAAAACTTGTAAAGTAGAATGATTTCAAAAGTAAATAAAGTAAAATTTGTAAAGTAGAAACGAAAACATTTAAATTGTAAGGGTAAATGACAAAACACTTAAAATAGTTGAAAGTAAGTTGATTCAAACATACATTGCCCTAGCCCGACTCATTTCGCTGCTCGCTTCATTAGCTTAGGAAGGTAAAAGTTTGAATCCTCTCCATAATACACTAAGCGATTTATTTATAATACATAACCGCTTCCGAGGGCTTGCCTTTAGACGCGTGTATCCTATAACTTGTCTCCATCAACCCACGCTCTACATTTTGCTCTCTTTCCTCCAAGACACCTTCGTCTAGTTATCTCGGTCACTTAAGTAACTTTGGCTTTTAATATTTTCAAGCCCAATTATCCACTTCAGACTGCAAACACAATCAATTCTACCGTAGACCTAAATATTACGTTAATTCAAAGATTCCTTTGAATTATTTTCTTCTATTGGTTAGATTTAAACCCATTTGAAAATCTCAACCAACAATGTTTCACCCAACAATGTTCTTGTTCATTATTTTATCTAATTGATTTAATTCCTTTTATCTAACTAATATGTCTTATAAATCTTTCTTTATTATGTTTCTTTTATTTTTTCATGATTTAAAAGAGTTTTTAGTTGATAGAAATTTTTATAATTTTTAAAATATTTATATCTTTATTAAATTCTTTATTTCTATTAAGTGTTTCAAATGTTATTTATTTTTACTACGATCATTTTTATTCTTTTAAATATATAATCTGTAATTTATTAGTATTTTTATCAATAAATAATATTTTTATTTATTTTTCACTGTATTAGTTTTGATATATTATATTAATTATTTTTGGATAATGTCATTATTTAATATTTTTGTGATTATTCTAATTTTTTCTATAACCAAATAAATAAACATTCATCCTAAAACAAAGAGATCAAGATTCTTATGCAAAATTATTTTGATGCTTTTCTTTTTCGCTTATGTGCAATAATGAATGATGTAAGCGTGATTATCTCAACAACACAAATAAACTCATCAATTTTCATCTAATATTGTATGGTATTTTACCCAAGATAATTTTGCAATTTTATTTAAAGTGTTACTAGAAATATAAGTATATATTGCTCAAGTAGTGAAATGCCTTTTTATTTGTTACAATGTCAAATGAATTTTTAATTTAATATAAATATATATATTAATCAAATATAAATAGTAAAGTAATAAATAAAATATTTTTCATAATATTTTAATATATTAATTTTATTATATGTAATATTTGATATATACAATATACCATAAAGAAAATTGTTACAGAAATAAATATCTTTCTTTATGTTTTATACCCTCAATTAACTTATACATTATACCTAACAATTATTTAATTATAGTTTTTTTTTCTTTTTGGTTGGATTTTTTTGTGTTGCAGTTATTTAAAGTTTTTTTATATTCAAAAATTTGAACATAGCATTTATCTACCTCGTTCGTGTTTATTAATTTATAATTAGGTTGAAAAATAAAGCTTTAAAATAATTTATAAATTTTAATAGTAATTGCGTAAAGTTTAACCATTTTTATCACTTTAATTCATAAAATATTATTCAGACACACAAGAGATGTGCTATAATTTTAACTATTAACTATTAATTGATTTCAAGATTTGGCTGATACTTTCTAAAAAAAACTTAGATGAAGCATTGGAGTGATATTTTACTAATTAATTTTTATAATAATTATAAGTTGTGTGTTTTTAATTCCACATTTATGAGTATATATATATTTTGCTGAATTCACTTTTTTATTACCCTATTACTCTGTGTTTGGAACAAGTAAAATTATTTAAACAGTTATTTAATAAATAAGGAATACATAAAATTAAATGAGAATGTAATATGGTTAAAAGTTATAATTGAATGAGTACGTAGTATGTATTTCTAATATATGTAGGATCTGAATATCAAGGTAGATAAGCCGCTGAAGTTGATGATTGATAACAAGTATGCAATCAATCTTGCCAAGAACCCAATGTCAGTATGGGAGAAGCAATCATATTGAGACAAAATATCATTTCGAGACGCCAAGTCCATAATGGAGTAGTAGAACTTGTGCACTAGTACCTAAAAAGAGTTGGTAGATGTTATGATAAAGATGATCAATTTCTCCACTTAAGGAATGGAATTGTGTTGATAGTTTTAATTAGGAAATCCTAAATTAAGGGATGGTATTGAAGGATAATTTAGTATTTTAGTATTGCATATGTGACCCTAGTATATATGTATAAATAGACTAGTGGTCTGTCATATCTTTATCTTTATACAACTTTTGTAGTCGCCATTGCAGAGCAATACATATATTCTCTCATTCTTCATGTTTTTCACTTTGTGTACTAATAGATAATAGGTTTATTAACATAGATGTCGTTATATGTTTGTTTACCCCGGTTTTGTAAACAATGCCGCCTCTTGCCAAAAATTTACTTATGTAGATCAACTAGGGAATCCTAATACAATGTTTCAGCCAAGTGTTTTTCTACAAAGTGTTTCAAAAGGATGCGACCTCACGTCCAATGTATTTATGTTATTTCAAAAGTAAATAAAGTAAAACTTGTAAAGTAGAATGATTTCAAAAGTAAATAAAGTAAAATTTGTAAAGTAGAAACGAAAACATTTAAATTGTAAGGGTAAATGACAAAACACTTAAAATAGTTGAAAGTAAGTTGATTCAAACATACATTGCCCTAGCCCGACTCATTTCGCTGCTCGCTTCATTAGCGTTAGGAAGGTAAAAGTTTGAATCCTCTCCATAATACACTAAGCGATTTATTTATAATACATAATCGCTTCCGAGGGCTTTGCCTTTAGACGCTGTGTATCCTATAACTTGTCTCCATCAACCCACGCTCTACATTTTGCTCTCTTTCCTCCAAGACACCTTCGTCTAGTTATCTGGTCACTTAAGTAACTTTGGCTTTTAATATTTTCAAGCCCAATTATCCACTTCAGATCAAACACAATCAATTCTACTGTAGACCCAATATTACGTTAATTCAAAGATTCCTTTGAATTATTTTCTTCTATTGGTTAGATTTAAACCCATTTGAAAATCTCAACCAACAATGTTTCAAACCAACAATGTTCTTGTTCGCTTATTTTATCTAATTGATTTAATTCCTTTTATCTAACTAATATGTCTTATAAATCTTTCTTTATTATGTTTTTATTTTTTTCATGATTTAAAAGAGTTTTTAGTTGATAGAAATTTTTATAATTTTTAAAATATTTATATCTTTATTAAATTCTTTATTTCTATTAAGTGTTTCAAATGTTATTTATTTTTACTACGATCATTTTTATTCTTTTAAATATATAATCTGTAATTTATTAGTATTTTTTATCAATAAATAATATTTTTATTTATTTTTCACTGTATTAGTTTTGATATATTATATTAATTATTTTGGATAATGTCATTATTTAATATTTTTGTGATTATTCTAATTTTTTCTATAACCAAATAAATAAACATTCATCCTAAAACAAAGAGATCGATTCTTATGCAAAATTATTTTGATGCTTTTCTTTTTTCGCTTATGTGCAATAATGAATGATGTAAGCGTGATTATCTCAACAACACAAATAAACTCAATTTTCATCTAATATTGTATGGTATTTTACCCAAGATAATTTTGCAATTTTTATTTAAAGTGTTACTAGAAATATAAGTATATATTGCTCAAGTAGTGAAATGCCTTTTATTTGTTACAATGTCAAATGAATTTTTAATTTAATATAAATATATATATTAATCAAATATAAATAGTAAAGTAATAAATAAAATATTTTTCATAATATTTTAATATATTAATTTTATTATATGTAATATTTGATATATACAACATACCATAAAGAAAATTGTTAGTAAATAAATATCTTTCTTTATGTTTTATACCCTCAATTAACTTATACATTATACCTAACAATTATTTAATTATAGTTTTTTTTCTTTTGGTTGGATTTTTTGTGTTGCGCTTATTTAAAGTTTTTATATTCAAAAATTTGAACATAGCATTTATCTACCTCGCTCGTGTTTATTAATTTATAATTAGGTTGAAAAATAAAGCTTTAAAATAATTTATAAATTTTAATAGTAATTGCGAAAGTTTAACCATTTTTATCACTTTAATTCATAAATATTATTCAAAGACACACAAGAGATGTGCTATAATTTTAACTATTAACTATTAATTGATTTCAAGATTTGGCTGATACTTTCTAAAAAAAACTTAGATGAAGCATTGGAGTGATATTTTACTAATTAATTTTTATAATAATTATAAGTTGTGTGTTTTTAATTCCACATTTATGAGTATATATATTTTTTTAATTCACTTTTTATTACCCTATTACTCGTGTTTGGAACAAGTAAAATTATTTAAAAGTTATTTAATAAATAAGGAATACATAAAATTAAATGAGAATGTAATATGGTTAAAAGTTATAATTGAATGAGTACGTAGTATGTATTTCTAATATATGTAGGATCTGAATATCAAGGTAGATAAGCCGCTGAAGTTGATGATTGATAACAAGTATGCAATCAATCTTGCCAAGAACCCAATGCTGTATGGGAGAAGCAATCATATTGAGACAAAATATCATTTCTGAGACGCCAAGTCCATAATGGAGTAGTAGAACTTGTGCACTAGTACCTAAAAAGAGTTGGTAGATGTTATGATAAAGACAGATCAATTTCTCCACTTAAGGAATGGAATTGTGTTGATAGTTTTAATTAGGAAATCCTAAATTAAGGGATGGTATTGAAGGATAATTTAGTATTTTAGTATTGCATATGTGACCCTAGTATATATGTATAAATAGACTAGTGGTTGTTGTCATATCTTTATCTTTATACAACTTTTGTAGTCGCCATTGCGAGCAATACATATATTCTCTCATTCTTCATGTTTTTCACTTTGTGTACTAATAGATAATAGGTTTATTAACATAGATGTCGTTATATGTTTGTTTACCCCTGGTTTTGTAAACAATGCCGCCTCTTGCCAAAAATTTACTTATAGATCAACTAGGGAATCCTAATACAATGTTTCAGCCATGTTTTTCTACAAAGTGTTTCAAAAGGATGCGCTCGACCACGTCCAATGTATTTATGTTATTTCAAAAGTAAATAAAGTAAAACTTGTAAAGTAGAATGATTTCAAAAGTAAATAAAGTAAAATTTGTAAAGTAGAAACGAAAACATTTAAATTGTAAGGGTAAATGACAAAACACTTAAAATAGTTGAAAGTAAGTTGATTCAAACATACATTGCCCTAGCCCGACTCATTTCGCTGCTCGCTTCATTAGCGTTAGGAAGGTAAAAGTTTGAATCCTTCCATAATACACTAAGCGATTTATTTATAATACATAATCGCTTCCTCGAGGGCTTGCCTTTAGACGCCGTATCCTATAACTTGTCTCCATCAACCCACGCTCTACATTTTGCTCTCTTCCTCCAAGACACCTTCGCCCTAGTTATCTGGTCACTTAAGTAACTTTGGCTTTTAATATTTTCAAGCCCAATTATCCACTTCAGATCGCAAACACAATCAATTCTACCGTGACTAAATATTACGTTAATTCAAAGATTCCTTTTGAATTATTTTCTTCTATTGGTTAGATTTAAACCCATTTGAAAATCTCAACCAACAATGTTTCAACCAACAATGTTCTTGTTCGCTTATTTTATCTAATTGATTTAATTCCTTTTATCTAACTAATATGTCTTATAAATCTTTCTTTATTATGTTTCTTTTATTTTTTCATGATTTAAAAGAGTTTTTAGTTGATAGAAATTTTTTATAATTTTTTAAAATATTTATATCTTTATTAAATTCTTTATTTCTATTAAGTGTTTCTGAAATGTTATTTATTTTTACTACGATCATTTTTTATTCTTTTAAATATATAATCTGTAATTTATTAGTATTTTTATCAATAAATAATATTTTTATTTATTTTTCACTGTATTAGTTTTGATATATTATATTAATTATTTTTGGATAATGTCATTATTTAATATTTTTGTGATTATTCTAATTTTTTTCTATAACCAAATAAATAAACATTCATCCTAAAACAAAGAGATCAGATTCTTATGCAAAATTATTTTGATGCTTTTCTTTTTCGCTTATGTGCAATAATGAATGATGTAAGCGTGATTATCTCAACAACACAAATAAAATCAATTTTCATCTAATATTGTATGGTATTTTGATAATTTTGCAATTTTTATTTAAAGTGTTACTAGAAATATAAGTATATATTGCTCAAGTAGTGAAATGCCTTTTATTTGTTACAATGTCAAATGAATTTTTAATTTAATATATATATATTAATCAAATATAAATAGTAAAGTAATAAATAAAATATTCATAATATTTTAATATATTAATTTTATATATGTAATATTTGATATATACAACATACCATAAAGAAAATTGTTACGTAAATAAATATCTTTCTTTATGTTTTATACCCTCAATTAACTTATACATTATACCTAACAATTATTTAATTATAGTTTTTTTCTTTTGGTTGGATTTTTTGTGTTGCGCTTATTTAAAGTTTTTTATATTCAAAATTTGAACATAGCATTTATCTACCTCGCTCGTGTTTATTAATTTATAATTAGGTTGAAAATAAAGCTTTAAAATAATTTATAAATTTTAATAGTAATTGCGAAAGTTTAACCATTTTTATCACTTTAATTCATAAATATTATTCAAGACACACAAGAGATGTGCTATAATTTTAACTATTAACTATTAATTGATTTCAAGATTTTCGATACTTTCTAAAAAAACTTAGATGAAGCATTGGAGTGATATTTTACTAATTAATTTTTATAATAATTATAAGTTGTGTGTTTTAATTCCACATTTATGAGTATATATATATTTTGTCAATTCACTTTTTATTACCCTATTACTCGTGTTTGGAACAAGTAAAATTATTTAAAAGTTATTTAATAAATAAGGAATACATAAAATTAAATGAGAATGTAATATGGTTAAAAGTTATAATTGAATGAGTACGTAGTATGTATTTCTAATATATGTAGGATCCGAATATCAAGGTAGATAAGTCAAGTTGATGATTGATAACAAGTATGCAATCAATCTTGCCAAGAACCCAATGTCAGATGGGAGAAGCAATCATATTGAGACAAAATATCATTTCGAGACGTCAAGTCCATAATGGAGTAGTAGAACTTGTGCACTAGTACCTAAAAAGAGTTGGTAGATGTTATGATAAAGATGATCAATTTCTCCACTTAAGGAATGGAATTCGTGTTGATAGTTTTAATTAGGAAATCCTAAATTAAGGGATGGTATTGAAGGATAATTTAGTATTTTAGTATTGCATATGTGACCCTAGTATATATGTATAAATAGACTAGTGGTTGTTGCCATATCTTTATCTTTATACAACTTTTGTAGTCGCCATTGCGAGCAATACATATATTCTCTCATTCTTCATGTTTTTCACTTTGTGTACTAATAGATAATAGGTTTATTAACATAGATGTCGTTATATGTTTGTTTACCCCGGTTTTGTAAACAATGCCGCCTCTTGCCAAAAATTTACTTATAGATCAACTAGGGAATCCTAATACAATGTTTCGCTTTTCAAGTGTTTTTCTACAAAGTGTTTCAAAAGGATGCTCGACTCACGTCCAATGTATTTATGTTATTTCAAAAGTAAATAAAGTAAAACTTGTAAAGTAGAATGATTTCAAAAGTAAATAAAGTAAAATTTGTAAAGTAGAAACGAAAACATTTAAATTGTAAGGGTAAATGACAAAACACTTAAAATAGTTGAAAGTAAGTTGATTCAAACATACATTGCCCTAGCCCGACTCATTTCGCTGCTCGCTTCATTAGCGTTAGGAAGGTAAAAGTTTGAATCCTCTCCATAATACACTAAGCGATTTATTTATAATACATAACTTTCGGAGGGCTTCGCCTTTAGACGCTGTATCCTATAACTTGTCTCCATCAACCCACGCTCTACATTTTGCTCTTCCTCCAAGACACCTTCGCCCTAGTTATCCGGTCACTTAAGTAACTTTGGCTTTTAATATTTTCAAGCCCAATTATCCACTTCAGAGACGCAAACACAATCAATTCTACTCTAGACCTAAATATTACGTTAATTCAAAGATTCCTTTTGAATTATTTTCTTCTATTGGTTAGATTTAAACCCATTTGAAAATCTCAACCAACAATGTTTCACCAACAATGTTCTTGTTCGCTTATTTTATCTAATTGATTTAATTCCTTTTATCTAACTAATATGTCTTATAAATCTTTCTTTATTATGTTTCTTTTATTTTTTCATGATTTAAAAGAGTTTTTAGTTGATAGAAATTTTTATAATTTTTAAAATATTTATATCTTTATTAAATTCTTTATTTCTATTAAGTGTTTCAAATGTTATTTATTTTTACTACGATCATTTTTATTCTTTTAAATATATAATCTGCAATTTATTAGTATTTTTATCAATAAATAATATTTTTATTTATTTTTCATGTATTAGTTTTGATATATTATATTAATTATTTTTGGATAATGTCATTATTTAATATTTTTGTGATTATTCTAATTTTTTTCTATAACCAAATAAATAAACATTCATCCTAAAACAAAGAGATCAGTATTCTTATGCAAAATTATTTTGATGCTTTTCTTTTTTCGTTTATGTGCAATAATGAATGATGTAAGCGTGATTATCTCAACAACACAAATAAACTGTCAATTTTCATCTAATATTGTATGGTATTTTACCCAAGATAATTTTGCAATTTTTATTTAAAGTGTTACTAGAAATATAAGTATATATTGCTCAAGTAGTGAAATGCCTTTTATTTGTTACAATGTCAAATGAATTTTTAATTTAATATAAATATATATATTAATCAAATATAAATAGTAAAGTAATAAATAAAATATTTTTCATAATATTTTAATATATTAATTTTATTATATGTAATATTTGATATATACAACATACCATAAAGAAAATTGTTACGTAAATAAATATCTTTCTTTATGTTTTATACCTCAATTAACTTATACATTATACCTAACAATTATTTAATTATAGTTTTTTTCTTTTGGTTGGATTTTTTGTGTTGCGCTTATTTAAAGTTTTTATATTCAAAAATTTGAACATAGCATTTATCTACCTCGCTCGTGTTTATTAATTTATAATTAGGTTGAAAAATAAAGCTTTAAAATAATTTATAAATTTTAATAGTAATTGCGAAAGTTTAACCATTTTTATCACTTTAATTCATAAATATTATTCAGACACACAAGAGATGTGCTATAATTTTAACTATTAACTATTAATTGATTTCAAGATTTACGATACTTTCTAAAAAACTTAGATGAAGCATTGGAGTGATATTTTACTAATTAATTTTTATAATAATTATAAGTTGTGTTTTTAATTCCACATTTATGAGTATATATATATTTTGAATTCACTTTTTATTACCCTATTACTCGTGTTTGGAACAAGTAAAATTATTTAAAAGTTATTTAATAAATAAGGAATACATAAAATTAAATGAGAATGTAATATGGTTAAAAGTTATAATTGAATGAGTACGTAGTATGTATTTCTAATATATGTAGGATCCGAATATCAAGGTAGATAAGTCAAGTTGATGATTGATAACAAGTATGCAATCAATCTTGCCAAGAACCCAATGTCAGATGGGAGAAGCAATCATATTGAGACAAAATATCATTTCCGAGACGCCAAGTCCATAATGGAGTAGTAGAACTTGTGCACTAGTACCTAAAAAGAGTTGGTAGATGTTATGATAAAGATGATCAATTTCTCCACTTAAGGAATGGAATTCGTGTTGATAGTTTTAATTAGAAATCCTAAATTAAGGGATGGTATTGAAGGATAATTTAGTATTTTAGTATTGCATATGTGACCCTAGTATATATGTATAAATAGACTAGTGGTTGCTGTCATATCTTTATCTTTATACAACTTTTGTAGTCGCCATTGCGAGCAATACATATATTCTCTCATTCTTCATGTTTTTCACTTTGTGTACTAATAGATAATAGGTTTATTAACATAGATGTCGTTATATGTTTGTTTACCCCGGTTTTGTAAACAATGCCGCCTCTTGCCAAAAATTTACCATAGATCAACTAGGGAATCCTAATACAATGTTTCAGCCAAGTGTTTTTCTACAAAGTGTTTCAAAAGGATGCTCGACCACGTCCAATGTATTTATGTTATTTCAAAAGTAAATAAAGTAAAACTTGTAAAGTAGAATGATTTCAAAAGTAAATAAAGTAAAATTTGTAAAGTAGAAACGAAAACATTTAAATTGTAAGGGTAAATGACAAAACACTTAAAATAGTTGAAAAGTAAGTTGATTCAAACATACATTGCCCTAGCCCGACTCATTTCGCTGCTCGCTTCATTAGCGTTAGGAAGGTAAAAGTTTGAATCTCTCCATAATACACTAAGCGATTTATTTATAATACATAATCGCCTCGAGGGCTTTGCCTTTAGACGCGTGTATCCTATAACTTGTCTCCATCAACCCACGTTCTACATTTTGCTCTCTTCCTCCAAGACACCTTCGCCCTAGTTATCTGGTCACTTAAGTAACTTTGGCTTTTAATATTTTCAAGCCCAATTATCCACTTCGAGATCAAACACAATCAATTCTACCTAGACCCAATATTACGTTAATTCAAAGATTCCTTTTGAATTATTTTCTTCTATTGGTTAGATTTAAACCCATTTGAAAATCTCAACCAACAATGTTTCACCAACAATGTTCTTGTTCGCTTATTTTATCTAATTGATTTAATTCCTTTTATCTAACTAATATGTCTTATAAATCTTTCTTTATTATGTTTCTTTTATTTTTTCATGATTTAAAAGAGTTTTTAGTTGATAGAAATTTTTATAATTTTTAAAATATTTATATCTTTATTAAATTCTTTATTTCTATTAAGTGTTTCAAATGTTATTTATTTTACTACGATCATTTTTATTCTTTTAAATATATAATCTGTAATTTATTAGTATTTTTATCAATAAATAATATTTTTATTTATTTTTCACTGTATTAGTTTTGATATATTATATTAATTATTTTTGGATAATGTCATTATTTAATATTTTTGTGATTATTCTAATTTTTTCTATAACCAAATAAATAAACATTCATCCTAAAACAAAGAGATCAAGTATTCTTATGCAAAATTATTTTGATGCTTTTTCGCTTATGTGCAATAATGAATGATGTAAGCGTGATTATCTCAACAACACAAATAAACTCAATTTTCATCTAATATTGTATGGTATTTTACCCAAGATAATTTTGCAATTTTTATTTAAAGTGTTACTAGAAATATAAGTATATATTGCTCAAGTAGTGAAATGCCTTTTTATTTGTTACAATGTCAAATGCATTTTTAATTTAATATAAACATATATATTAATCAAATATAAATAGTAAAGTAATAAATAAAATATTTTTCATAATATTTTAATATATTAATTTTATTATATGTAATATTTGATATATACAACATACCATAAAGAAAATTGTTACAGAAATAAATATCTTTCTTTATGTTTTATACCCTCAATTAACTTATACATTATACCTAACAATTATTTAATTATAGTTTTTTTTCTTTTGGTTGGATTTTTTGTGTTGCGCTTATTTAAAGTTTTTTATATTCAAAATTTGAACATAGCATTTATCTACCTCGCTCGTGTTTATTAATTTATAATTAGGTTGAAAAATAAAGCTTTAAAATAATTTATAAATTTTAATAGTAATTGCGTAAAGTTTAACCATTTTTATCACTTTAATTCATAAATATTATTCAAAGACACAAGAGATGTGCTATAATTTTAACTATTAACTATTAATTGATTTCAAGATTTGGTGATACTTTCTAAAAAACTTAGATGAAGCATTGAGTGATATTTTACTAATTAATTTTTATAATAATTATAAGTTGTGTGTTTTAATTCCACATTTATGAGTATATATATATTTTGTTAATTCACTTTTTATTACCCTATTACTCGTGTTTGGAACAAGTAAAATTATTTAAAAAGTTATTTAATAAATAAGGAATACATAAAATTAAATGAGAATGTAATATGGTTAAAAGTTATAATTGAATGAGTACGTAGTATGTATTTCTAATATATGTAGGATCGAATATCAAGGTAGATAAGTCAAGTTGATGATTGATAACAAGTATGCAATCAATCTTGCCAAGAACCCAATGTCAGATGGGAGAAGCAATCATATTGAGACAAAATATCATTTCGAGACGCAAGTCCATAATGGAGTAGTAGAACTTGTGCACTAGTACCTAAAAAGAGTTGGTAGATGTTATGATAAAGATGATCAATTTCTCCACTTAAGGAATGGAATTGTGTTGATAGTTTTAATTAGGAAATCCTAAATTAAGGGATGGTATTGAAGGATAATTTAGTATTTTAGTATTGCATATGTGACCCTAGTATATATGTATAAATAGACTAGTGGTTGTCATATCTTTATCTTTATACAACTTTTGTAGTCGCCATTGCAGCAATACATATATTCTCTCATTCTTCATGTTTTTCACTTTGTGTACTAATAGATAATAGGTTTATTAACATAGATGTCGTTATATGTTTGTTTACCCTGGTTTTGTAAACAATGCCGCCTTGCCAAAAATTTACTTGTAGATCAACTAGGGAATCCTAATACAATGTTTCAGCCAGTGTTTTTCTACAAAGTGTTTCAAAAGGATGCGCTCGACACGTCCAATGTATTTATGTTATTTCAAAAGTAAATAAAGTAAAACTTGTAAAGTAGAATGATTTCAAAAGTAAATAAAGTAAAATTTGTAAAGTAGAAACGAAAACATTTAAATTGTAAGGGTAAATGACAAAACACTTAAAATAGTTGAAAAGTAAGTTGATTCAAACATACATTGCCCTAGCCCGACTCATTTCGCTGCTCGCTTCAGCGTTAGAAGGTAAAAGTTTGAATCTTCCATAATACACTAAGCGATTTATTTATAATACATAATCGCTCGGAGGGCTTGCCTTTAGACGCCTGCGGTATCCTATAACTTGTCTCCATCAACCCACGTCTACATTTTGCTCTCTTTCCTCCAAGACACCTTCGTCCTAGTTATCCGGGTCACTTAAGTAACTTTGGCTTTTAATATTTTCAAGCCCAATTATCCACTTCGAGACTAAACACAATCAATTCTACCTCCTGTAGACCTAAATATTACGTTAATTCAAAGATTCCTTTTGAATTATTTTCTTCTATTGGTTAGATTTAAACCCATTTGAAAATCTCAACCAACAATGTTTCAAACCAACAATGTTCTTGTTCGTTATTTTATCTAATTGATTTAATTCCTTTTATCTAACTAATATGTCTTATAAATCTTTCTTTATTATGTTTCTTTTATTTTTTCATGATTTAAAAGAGTTTTAGTTGATAGAAATTTTTATAATTTTTAAAATATTTATATCTTTATTAAATTCTTTATTTCTATTAAGTGTTTCAAATGTTATTTATTTTTACTACGATCATTTTTTATTCTTTAAATATATAATCTGTAATTTATTAGTATTTTTATCAATAAATAATATTTTTATTTATTTTTCACTGTATTAGTTTTGATATATTATATTAATTATTTTTGGATAATGTCATTATTTAATATTTTTGTGATTATTCTAATTTTTTCTATAACCAAATAAATAAACATTCATCCTAAAACAAAGAGATCGATTCTTATGCAAAATTATTTTGATGCTTTTTTTTTCGCTTATGTGCAATAATGAATGATGTAAGCGTGATTATCTCAACAACACAAATAAACATCAATTTTCATCTAATATTGTATGGTATTTTACCCAAAGATAATTTTGCAATTTTTATTTAAAGTGTTACTAGAAATATAAGTATATATTGCTCAAGTAGTGAAATGCCTTTTATTTGTTACAATGTCAAATGAATTTTTAATTTAATATAAATATATATATTAATCAAATATAAATAGTAAAGTAATAAATAAAATATTTTTCATAATATTTTAATATATTAATTTTATTATATGTAATATTTGATATATACAACATACCATAAAGAAAATTGTTACTAAATAAATATCTTTCTTTATGTTTTATACCTCAATTAACTTATACATTATACCTAACAATTATTTAATTATAGTTTTTTTTTCTTTGGTTGGATTTTTGTGTTGCGCTTATTTAAAGTTTTTTATATTCAAAATTTGAACATAGCATTTATCTACCTCGCTCGTGTTTATTAATTTATAATTAGGTTGAAAATAAAGCTTTAAAATAATTTATAAATTTTAATAGTAATTGCGAAAGTTTAACCATTTTTATCACTTTAATTCATAAAATATTCAACACACACAAGAGATGTGCTATAATTTTAACTATTAACTATTAATTGATTTCAAGATTTGGTGATACTTTCTAAAAAACTTAGATGAAGCATGGAGTGATATTTTACTAATTAATTTTTATAATAATTATAAGTTGTGTGTTTTAATTCCACATTTATGAGTATATATATATTTTGTTAATTCACTTTTTATTACCCTATTACTCGTGTTTGGAACAAGTAAAATTATTTAAAAGTTATTTAATAAATAAGGAATACATAAAATTAAATGAGAATGTAATATGGTTAAAAGTTATAATTGAATGAGTACGTAGTATGTATTTCTAATATATGTAGGATCCGAATATCAAGGTAGATAAGTCAAGTTGATGATTGATAACAAGTATGCAATCAATCTTGCCAAGAACCCAATGTTGTATGGGAGAAGCAATCATATTGAGACAAAATATCATTTCTGAGACGTCAAGTCCATAATGGAGTAGTAGAACTTGTGCACTAGTACCAAAAAGAGTTGGTAGATGTTATGATAAAGATGATCAATTTCTCCACTTAAGGAATGGAATTGTGTTGATAGTTTTAATTAGGAAATCCTAAATTAAGGGATGGTATTGAAGGATAATTTAGTATTTTAGTATTGCATATGTGACCCTAGTATATATGTATAAATAGACTAGTGGTTGCTGTCATATCTTTATCTTTATACAACTTTTGTAGTCGTCATTGCAGAGCAATACATATATTCTCTCATTCTTCATGTTTTTCACTTTGTGTACTAATAGATATAGGTTTATTAACATAGATGTCGTTATATGTTTGTTTACCCGGTTTTGTAAACAATGCCGCTCTTGCCAAAAATTTACTTAGATCAACTAGGAATCCTAATACAATGTTTTTTTCAAGTGTTTTTCTACAAAGTGTTTCAAAAGGATGCTCGACCTCATGTCCAATGTATTTATGTTATTTCAAAATTAAATAAAGTAAAACTTGTAAAGTAGAATGATTTCAAAAGTAAATAAAGTAAAATTTGTAAAGTAGAAACGAAAACATTTAAATTGTAAGGGTAAATGACATAACACTTAAAATAGTTGAAAAGTAAGTTGATTCAAACATACATTGCCCTAGCCCGACTCATTTCGCTTCGCTCGCTTCATTAGCGTTAGAAGGTAAAAGTTTGAATCTCTCCATAATACACTAAGCGATTTATTTATAATACATAATCGCTTCCGGAGGGCTTGCTCCTTTAGACTGTATCCTATAACTTGTCTCCATCAACCCACGTTCTACATTTTGCTCTCTTTCCTCCAAGACACCTTCGCCCTAGTTATCCTGGTCACTTAAGTAACTTTGGCTTTTAATATTTTCAAGCCCAATTATCCACTTCGTAGACTGCAAACACAATCAATTCTACCCCTGGTAGACCCAAATATTACGTTAATTCAAAGATTCCTTTTGAATTATTTTCTTCTATTGGTTAGATTTAAACCCATTTGAAAATCCCAACCAACAATGTTTCAGCCAACAATGTTCTTGTTCAGTTATTTTATCTAATTGATTTAATTCCTTTTATCTAACTAATATGTCTTATAAATCTTTCTTTATTATGTTTCTTTTATTTTTTCATGAGTTAAAAGAGTTTTTAGTTGATAGAAATTTTTTATAATTTTTTAAAATATTTATATCTTTATTAAATTCTTTGTTTCTATTAAGTGTTTCTGAAATATTATTTATTTTTATTACGATCATTTTTTATTCTATTAAATATATAATCGTAATTTATTAGTATTTTTTATCAATAAATAATATTTTTATTTATTTTTCACTGTATTAGTTTTTATATATTATATTAATTATTTTTGGATAATGTCATTATTTAATATTTTTGTGATTATTCTAATTTTTTTCGTAGGGTATAAGTATTAGTTTTTTATTTCTTTATTTCAATCGCTTTTAAAAGATAATTATTCTTTTTTTGTATACAACACAATTTTATTTTTTATACAATTATTAATTATAAGAATGAAAATAATTAGAGAAAATAAATTTTATCCTCTAATATAAATTGCTCTATAACCAAATAAATAAACATTCATCCTAAAACAAAGAGATCGGTATTCTTATGCAAAATTATTTTGATGCTTTTCTTTTTTCGTTTATGTGCAATAATGAATGATGTAAGCGTGATTATCTCAACAACACAAATAAACTCGTCAATTTTCATCTAATATTGTATGGTATTTTACCCAAGATAATTTTGCAATTTTTATTTAAAGTGTTACTAGAAATATAAGTATATATTGCTCAAGTAGTGAAATGCCTTTTTATTTGTTACAATGTCAAATGCATTTTTAATTTAATATAAACATATATATTAATCAAATATAAATAGTTAAGTAATAAATAAAATATTTTTCATAATATTTTAATATATTAATTTTATTATCTGTAATATTTGATATATACAACATACCATAAAGAAAATTGTTACAGAAATAAATATATTTCTTTATTTTTTATACCCTCAATTAACTTATACATTATACCTAACAATTATTTAATTATACTTTTTTTTTCTTTTTGGTTGGATTGTTTTTGTGTTGCAGTTATTTAAATTATTTTTCTATTCAAAAATTTGAACATAGCATTTATCTACCTCGTTCGTGTTTATTAATTTATAATTAGGTTGAAAAATAAAGCTTTAAAATAATTTATAAATTTTAATAGTAATTGCGAAAGTTTAACCATTTTTATCACTTTAATTTATAAATATTATTCAAAGACACAAGAGATGTGCTATAATTTTAACTATTAATTAATTTCAAGATTTGGCTGATACTTTCTAAAAAAAACTTAGATGAAGCATTGGAGTGATATTTTACTAATTAATTTTTATAATAATTATAAGTTGTGTGTTTTTAATTCCACATTTATGAGTATATATATATTTTTGTCAATTCACTTTTTATTACCCTATTACTCTGTGTTTGGAACAAGTAAAATTATTTAAAAAGTTATTTAATAAATAAGGAATACATAAAATTAAATGAGAATGTAATATGGTTAAAAGTTATAATTGAATGAGTATGTAGTATGTATTTCTAATATATGGAGGATCTGAATATCAAGGTAGATAAGCCGCTGAAGTTGATGATTGATAACAAGTATGCAATCAATCTTGCCAAGAACCCAATGCTGTATGGGAGAAGCAATCATATTGAGACAAAATATCATTTCTGAGACGTCAAGTCCATAATGGAGTAGTAGAACTTGTGCACTAGTACCTAAAAAGAGTTGGTAGATGTTATGATAAAGACAGATCAATTTCTCCACTTAAGGAATGGAATTCGTGTTGATAGTTTTAATTAGGAAATCCTAAATTAAGGGATGGTATTGAAGGATAATTTAGTATTTTAGTATTGCATATGTGACCCTAGTATATATGTATAAATAGACTAGTGGTTGCTGTCATATCTTTATCTTTATACAACTTTTGTAGTCGTCATTGCAGAGCAATACATATATTCTCTCATTCTTCATGTTTTTCACTTTGTGTACTAATAGATAATAGGTTTATTAACATAGATGTCGTTATATGTTTGTTTACCCTGGGTTTTGGTAAACAATGCCAGTCTCTTGCCAAAAAATTTACTTGCGAGATCAATTAGTGTAAGTGTTTTTATTTTGGCATTAATTTTTTGTAAAACTAGGACATGACAATGTCTTGACTAATGTCATGACATTCAGAGTTGAAGATAAATTCTGCATAAGAAGAATGATTCAAGTACAAATGATTGGAAGCTATACAGCAAATTCGGTAAGATTGACTGATGTCATAAACGATGTTATGACATTCTGTGTGACATTTGATGTTCTATAAATTCACTTTTCCTAAGACTTTTCAGGAATTCTGTTGAGCTGTTTTTATTATGGTTTATGTAATTGGATCTCATGCTCACGTGGCTCTGTGGTTAATCTTAGTTAACCCTAGATTGGTTTGTTAAAAGACCAAGTCTTTAGGATTAATTAAGTAAACCCTAGCTATAATTATGGAAGCCCAAAACCTGAAGTTACAGGATCGCTCTATAATAGAAAGAAACTCTTACTCTATCGCCGCTCTTGACCGTAAAGATTTAGTAGTTTATTATTTGTATTATAGTTACTTCAGAGCCAAGTAATTATCAATTGATAAGTGCTTTGACTAGGATTTGTTGTAAGGGTTGTTTATCACTCAAAGCTTTGAAGCACGAGGTGTTCTCTTGATTAAAGCTTTTCAAGATCAAGTATGTTTATTGAAGAGTTTCTTCATAATTCAATTAATCAATAGATTGATATCATTGCCGTGATCGAGGGGAAAGAACTCGTGTCTAAGTAGGACTTAGATTGAAGTTGCATTGGGTAGGTTTTTGAAGGAGATAACCTGTTGGTTTATTCCTAATTAATTCTACTAATAGTGAATTTCTCCTCGGCTTGGTAAGCCCCAAATGTAGGTGTATTACACACTAAACGGTAAACAATTGATTGTGTTCTTTATCGTGCTTAAATTAACTGTGTGAATTGTTAATGAGTGTCGACATCGTGTCATAACATTCTCTCGACATCACGATCCGCCATGAATTTCAATTGGCATCGAGGTGCACCGCTTATTTCCGGGTGAGATCTAGGATATTATCAAGCTATGGACAAGGAAGAAGGATTGGGAGAAATTACCTATTCGATGGATCTAACTATGATTACTAGAAACCTCGTATGGTTGCATTTTAAAGTCACCGGATAACAAGGCTTGAGAGTCAGTGAGGATGGAAACATCCTACCAAGCTTGAGAAAGATGATTACTAGTCCGAAACTTGAGGAAGAATGGAGCAAAGAAGAAGAAGAGCTAGATCAAGCAACTCTAAAGCATTGAATGCCTTATTCAATGGAATTGATGTAAATATTTTCGACTTGTACATCGTGTGATCCGCCAGGATGTTTGGGATACTCTCAAACCACTCACGAGGGTACATCCAAGGTGAAATGTCAAGACTTCGATGCTCACTACCAAATTTGAGAATCAAGATGAAGGAAGATGAAACCATTCATGAATTCCACATGAACATCTTGGAGATTGCCACACCTGAGCATTGGGAGAGAAGATGTTAGAAGAAAAGCTAGTGAGAAAGATTCTGATCCTTGCTAAGAGGTTTGCAATGAAGGTGACTGCTATAGAGGAAGCTCAAGATATCTACAGTTTGAAGGTTGATGAACTCATTGGATCACTTCAGACATTTGAGATGGGAATCAATGACAATGTTGACAAGAAAAACAAAAGCATAACCCTTGTATCTAATACTGAAGATGAAATCAAGGAAGATGATGAAGAGAAGATCTCAGAAGCAATAGTTATGCTTGGAAGGCAGTTCAACAAACTCATCAAGAGAATTGATCCAAAGTCAAGGTCCAATGTCAAGAACATTCCATCTGACATTAGCAGATCTTATGACTCCAACAGAAGATCCAAGTCTGAAGAAAAGGGAAGTCAAAGCAGAGGAATCTAGTGTCATGGATGTGAAGGATATGGGCACATTCGAGCTGAATGCCCTACCTTTCTAAAGAAGCAAAAGAAAGGAATGTCCGCCACTGGTCCGATGGTGATCGTGAAGTGACTCAAGAAGAATCGCCAAACTAGTTACTACTCTCCCGAGTTTGTAACTCGATAATGATTCTAGTGATGAAGAAGTGACATTCAAGAAATTACAAGAAGTCGTATCGGCGTCAAGTATGTCAAGAAATGAAAAAGCTGATCGTGAAGTTGGAGGATGAGAATGTGAAGTTGGAGGCTGTGAAGAAGGAAAACACTGGTACTATAAGTCATCTCAACAGTGAAATTATAGTGTTGAACTCCAAACTTGATCAGATGACTAAGTCTGTCAAAATGCTGACAACTGGAACTGATAAGTTGGAGGAAATCCTTCAGCTTGGACAAAATGCAGGAAATATGCATGGTCTAGATACGTGGTCGAAAGAAACTCGTGGTGACAAGAAGAACAGCCTTGACAAACCAATGTCAAAGAAGATGTCACAACATAAGGCAAGAAATGTGTCTGGTTCAGGATATGTGGCTGCAAAGAAATTTGTTGATAACAAGAAGAAGAACATACCTAATAAACCAATGTCAAAATAGATGTCACAACATTGGGTTCAACATCAAGATCAGAGAAACATGAAGAAAAAGTTTCAAAGATGGAGATGTCATTATTGTGAAATGTTTGGACACATAAAGCCTTTTGCTATAGATACATGGATATCCTAATCGACTTATGTTGCCTAAGACCAACAAGGTACCATACACTGGAAGAAGAAGACGCAGCTGATAGCTCACACCTCCCTTAGAGTTTCCGCCAAGGAAGACCGGTACTTTGTTGGTTGCTCCAGGCATATGACCGAATCAAGAATCTCCTAAATGAAGTCGACCTCATACTACCGCTTATGTCACTTTTGAGATTGAAAGAAGGTGAAATCAAAGGTGTTGGAAACTTGACTTCCCCGAGTTCCAAACCTAAATGAGGTATTGATAGTGAAGGGTTTGATCGCCAATCTCATAAGTATCACCAATGGTGATCCGGGATTCAAGGTCAACTTTACCAAGTCCGAATGTCTTGTAACCAATGAAAACAAGAAGTTGTAATGAGGAGTCGATCAAAAGATAATCATACTTGTGGGAGTTTGAGAACACTAACCTATCATCCCAGGTGTCACACCAAAGATGAAAAGGAGGTGAAACTGTGGCACCAAAAGCTTGGTCATTTGCATCTTGAGGATGAAAAGATCATATCCATGGAGGCAGCCGAGGATTCCAAGACTTCATATTGATGAAGGGAGAGTATGTGGTAATGTCGTGTGAAAGCAAACCGAATGTCACATCCAATGTCAAGACATCCGACCACCCCAAGGCCGAACCGCACATGGATCCGATGGGCCCTATGCAGTTGAAAGTCTTGGTGAAAAGGCGCTTATGTTGTTGTGGATGACTTTTCTAGATTCAATTGATAAACTTCATCGTGAAAAAATGTGTTTGATGTCTTTAAAGAATTAAAAAGACTTCAAAGAGAATAAGATTAATTGAAGTGATCATGGAAAGGAATTGAGAATAGCAAGTTTGATGAATTCCGCCTCTATGAATCAATCATGAGTTCTTCTCTCCTATAACTCCTCAACAAAATGGAGTTGTGGAAAGGAAAACAGACTATACAGAATCTTCCGAGCAATGATTCATGCTAAGAAACTTCCTATTCATTTTTTCAAGCTATGAATACAAAATGCTATGTTCACAATGGTCACCTTGAGAAAGGGAACATCCTTCACCCTTTATGAAATGTGGAAGGAAGAAACCCCTGTGAAGTATTTCCATGTATTTGGTAGCAAATGTTATATTCTCACGATCATGATCAAAGGAGAGATGGACTCTAAAAGTGATGAAGGCATTTTTCTCGATACTCTACAAACAAGAGCATATAGGTATTCAACCCGTGACAAAAGTTATGATGGAGTCTATTAATGTCATAGTTGATGATCATGTGAGGAAAACAATGTCCCATATGATGTTGAAACATTGTTTGAGACATCTCACAAGTGTCCGATATGATGTACCGTCCCTACTTCACCAAAGTTTGAACTAGAGGAAGCTAACAAAGATCCTTCCATCGAATTCGAAGATCATCCAAAGGAACTCACCATTGAGATCCTAATCAGGATTCATTACAAGATCCAGAAATCATCTCAAATTCTTGTTTTGTGTCTAAGATCGAGCCAAAGAATGTCAAAGAGGCTCTAACCGATGAATACCGGATTGTAGTAATGCAAGATGAATTGAACCAATTCAAACAACATGATGTGGGAGTTAGTTCCGACGTATGAACAAACATCATTGGCACAAAGTGGATCTACAAGAACAAGTTTGATGCGTAAGGGTTGTCACGTAAATAAAGCAAGACTTGTTGCTCAAGGATACACCAAGTTGAAGGATTGATTTTGATAAGACTTTTGCTCGTGGCAGCCGAATCAATCGACACTACTAGGATGTTCAGATTCAAATTCAAGTCGCTTTTTGATGGATGTGAAAAGTGCCTTCCTAAATGGCTACTTAAATGAGGAGGTATATGTAGAACAACCTAAAGGATTTGTGGATCCTAACTTTCCGATCATGTTTACAAATTGAGGAAAGATTATATGGTCCAAACAAGCTCCTAGGGCTTGGTATGAAAGGTTCGACAAAGTTCCTCATCGATAAAGGTTACAGAAAGGAGGTTCGACAAAACTCTCTTTGTCAAGGATGAAGGAGGAAAGATAATGGTAGCTCAAATTTATGTTGATGATATAGTTGGAGGAATGTCGATAAAATGGTGAGACATTTTGCCAATCAAATGCAAGTCGAGTTTGAAATGAGCCTCATGGGAGAATTGACTTACTTTCTTGGACTACAAGTCACACGATGGAAGACTCAACTTTCCTCTCTCAAAGCAAGTATGCAAAGAATATTGTCAAGAAATTTGGGATGGAAAATGCCACCATAAAAGGACTCTTCCTACTCATCTAAAGTTGTCCAAAGACACAAGTGGGACAAATGTAGACCAAAGCTTGTATAGAAGCATGATAGGAAGTCTGCTGTACTTAATAGCCAGCAGACCTGACATTGCCTTTGCTGTTGGAGTATGTGCAAGATACCAGGCTGAACCTAAAGTAAGTCACATCAATCAGGTGAAAAGAATTATGAAGTATGTAAGTGGAACTTACAATTATGGTATGTTGTATTCTCATGGATGTGAACCAATTATGTCTGGTTATTGTGATGTTGATTGGGCTGGTAGTGCTGATGATAGAAAGAGCACTTCTGGAGGATGCTTCTTTTTGGGGAACAATCTTGTTTCTTGGTTTAGCAAGAAGCAAAACTGTGTGTCTCTATCCACCAATGTTCAATATATAGCGCAGTAGCAGTTTGTTCTCAAATGGTCTCGGATGAAGTGACCGATCGAGTATAATGTCACACAAGATGTCATGACATTGTATCCGACAACCTCGAAGTGCTATTAATATTTCAAAGAATCCTATACAAAGACAAAGCAGTAATTGCCATTGACATTAGACATCACTTCATCGAGATCTCGTGGAAGAAAAGGTGATTAAATTGAGCATTATAGCCAACCGAACTTCAACTGCCGACATTTTTACTAAAGCTCTCGATGCTAGTCATTGAGAATTTAAGGGCAAGTGGGTATTTGCTAATATGAAGAGTCAGTAGAATTAAAGCTTACAACAAGGAATGGAATAGACGTTTTTCATTTAATTCTAAGTGGGCTAATTAATTATTTCCCTCTTACTTTTCAAAAGTCCAAGAATAGGAAGAGACATATATATATTTCAATTTGTTCATTTGAATGTATCACATTCCATTCCTTCTACAGATACTCTCAAACTCTCAGTCAATCTTTTTCTCATTTCCTCAAGATGTCTCAACAAAACCTGTCATCGTCTTCTTCATCATTAAAGGAAGTTGGCTCTCCATCTCCCACTGATTCTGGGTTTAGGGCAAATGCAGAAGCAATGCAGACTGAGATCCTGGAGGTTACTCCTCTACGTGCCATGGCAACTGATCCTGGGAGGGTCAAGAAACTTCGCACCAGACATGCAAGAAGGTCTCAAGAATCTCCTTCCGTAAGACCAACCAACTTCCTCCGCTCCTCCCGAAATAGCAAACAGAAGGTTCTAGATATGTTCATCAAGCCATAGCTAGAATAGTTACTAGGATTCAATGAGAATCATTCTCGCTCGTGGTTTCGCTCCATTAAATCAAGAATCACTAGCCCTAGTTTAGCAATCGATCCAAATGTCACACGTAATGTCAAGACATCCGATGACAATGTTAGAAACCCCGAGAACTCATAATGAACCTCCGATGAATCCAAAATGTGTTGTTGATACCACCGGAAGTCCCCGTGAATTCCTTGATGATATATCGATGGAATTCTGAAGAATCTCCAGAAACCCGTTGATGAAAACATGGAAAGGCCGCAGAGCTCCTCCGATGGAATTCTCAAGAATCACCGAGAAACCCGCTGGTCGACAACCGGAAAACTCTCTAGTGAAAACTCGAAAATGTGGAACCTCCTATCATGACCTGGTGAAGAATTCTCCGACAATTACCTCCTTGTTGTTAATCCTAACATTGCTAAGATAATGATGAATAGTAAAAGGGAAGCAGTTACCCAAGTCCTTCCGTGAGAATAGGCTAAAGTTGTTCATAAGTCTCCTAGGTGAACAAGATCAAGAAAATATGGTAAGACAACATACGGAACTCCAAGGGAAGTAGGGTGAAGACTATTGGTGGTACCTCTAGACCAAAGAGAACCCCAATCATAAAGAAGAGGAAGGTTCCTGAACCCTCAGTAACTGATGAGGATTTAGATTTTAATGTTGAAGAGAATGTCTCAGACATTCCACTTAGAAAGAAACCTACTCTTGGCAAACTGCCCAAAGTTCCTGAGGTGGCTATTGATAACATTAGTTTCCACCATCTAGAGAATGCTAGCAGATGGAAGTATGTCTGTCTGAAAAGAATTGCATTAGAAAAGGAACTGAACAGGAGTGCCCTTGAATGCAAGGATGTTATGGATCTGATCAAGGAAGCTGGGCTGATGAAAACTGTGGTCAAGTTTTTAAATTGTTATGATATTCTGGTGAAGGAGTTCATTGTTAATCTGACTAGTGGCTGTGCTGATGGGAGATCAGCAGATTTTAACACTGTGTTTGTAAGAGGGAGAAAAGTGAAGTTTTCCTCAAGTGTGATCAACAAATACTTGGGAAGATCTGATGATGCTCAACTCCGCTTGAAGAAATCGATAATCGTAAAAGCAAACAATCACTGCTAAGCAAGTGAAACATTGGCCATTGAAGGGAAAGCTTACTGCTAGAAAATTGAGTGTCAAATTTGCTATTCTGCACAAGATAGGTGCAGCCAACTGGGTTCCCACAAACCACAACTCAACCATCTCCATTGGTCTGGGCAGGTTCATTTTTGCTGTTGGAACAAAAGCAAAGTTTGATTATGGAACCTACATTTTTTAGCAAACCTTAAACATGCTCGATGCTATAAAAGGACCAATATCCTTTCCCTCCCTCTTGTGTGGCATTATAATTGATCAATACCCTGACATTCTAGTAGATAGAGATTCAATCTGTAAAAGAGCCCCTGCTCTTGGTTTCCATTACAAGCTATTTCAAGGGAAACATGCCCCAGACATTGTCATGACATCTGCTGAGACATCATGTGACACCCCAAAATAATTCGATAATTAAATAATTATGATTTTAATTATTAATTTAATTGAGAACATAATTTATTAATATATTGGATTTATTGGGATTAATTATGGATTTATTAGAGGTGTGTTGAGTAGTAAGTGAGGAGTAAAAGACTCTACTCACATTATTTATTTTATTTATGTTAAAGGAATAAAAGGAATAAAAGAAGGAAAGAAAGAAAAGGAGTTATTTTGGAGAAACAAAGATAACGTGAAGTTGAGAAGAGGAAAGGAAGGAAGAAGACCTAAAGTGTCGATTCAAGAACCACAAGGTAAGGGTGATCCGATTAGTTATTTCAGACATTTTGAATCAATCGATAGATTATAGCATAGGAAATCCTGCTTTGGAATCTCTAGGTTTCATGGATATAACCCTATTTGTGTTTGATTGTGTCGATGAGAATCCATTAATTCGTGATATAGGTCAATAATGATGAATAAGACATGTTATATTGTATGTTATCATGGCGAATGAGATTTTGTGGTGTCGAACATGTGGGCACGCTTTGGAAAGAGTAAGAAAATGATTTTGGGAACTGGCCATCAAACCGCTTGGGTCTGGTCGTGGGAACCTTCCCAGCTGGAGAACCCGGTTCCAAAGACAAAACTTTGAAATCGGGTATTTTATCCGAGGAACCGGTTACATCCGGGAGGAACCGTTCCACGTTGATTTTTCCAAAGAACCAATTTTTCTTTCTGGGAACCGGCCTCACCGAGGAACGTGTTCCCATACATTTTCCAGGGCGTATTTTGAATGGGAACCACATTCTGTGGAGGAACCGGTTCCACCAAACTTTGAAAATTTTGAAACTTTGAAAATTCATCTTTCAAACCGTAAGTCCTTTGAGCTACTGTTGACGTTGTTTAAATTTAATGCTCTATTTTCTAAAATGAAAAGATTTTCTAAGACTTGAAATTATTTTGAAAAGAGTCGATTCAAATAAACAACTATTGATCTATACATTGAGGTGTATGTAGCGTGAAACCGTAGTGATGGAGGTATTGTATTGTGTGGAAAGCGTTTATGTCAAGTAGTCAGATGCATGATGGTTGAATTATCATGTTGATTGGTTTGATTCACTTATGTTAAATTGATGTATTATAGAACGATTTGATGTCAGATGCTGTAGAGATGCGCATATGCATTGTTTGGTGAAGTTATTCCCATTGTGCGGAATTTGACTGATGCCGATAACCGGATACCCGAGTGAGGATGGGTAAGCTGATTCATGTCCCGTGTTTATGGACTAATCGATGGTTATCGTATCCGCCTGTGATGGATCGCTTGGGTGACTTGGTCACGTGTTTTGGCCATGCATTGAGTCCGCATTGATTTGCATGGAATTGTAACATGTTAGATGTCTTCCAGTTACCATCTCGATAATTGTTGTGCATGATGATTGTATGGTTGTAATCGTATTGAATCAAGTTATGCTAAAATGGGTGATTAATATGCTTATAATATATTGTTGATCGAAGTTTATAATATATTTTAATTATGAGAAGTCTCACCCTACTTTAACAATTTTATTAAAGTTAGCTACCAGAGTCGTGAGGATGGCTCTGAGCTTATCATTTAAGTCCGCGCGTCGTTCTTTGCTCTAATTAGATTGTAACACCGGGGAAATTAGTCGAGGAATTAGATATTGTTTAATTGTTTTTAAATTTTGTGGGAATAATAATGATTGGATTATTCCGCTTGTTATGATATTTTTCCTACTGTAAGACATGGTCTTATTTTGACCAATTATTTAGACATGATCCTCAAAGGTAGCATGGCTACCTATTTGGAGGTTTATTTTATTTATTAATTGGCATCCCGTTCCGTGTTAACTCTGATGAATTATGACTTTAATCGTTGATATAATTAATATTATTCGGGATATTTTAGAAGGGGTGTTATACATCAAATGTCAAGACTAACTCTCAAAAGGCATATGTCATTGCTGTGCTGAAAGAACTTGCAAGGAGCTTGAAGCAAGGAAGCAGAGCCTTGAGGAGCTGATCTCTACTCTGGAAAAGGAGAAAGACACAGAGGTTGAGGATGAAGGGCTAGGAGATGATACTACTGCAAATGAGAATGATGATGTTGATGTTGATCAAGTAACTGGTGCTGGTAGCAGTTTAGAAGATGCAACATACCACAGTGCTTCTTCTAGAGAAGAGAGCACTTGATTTGTGATCTCGTGCTGCTGCTACTTGTGTTTATCTTTGTTGTTCTTGTTGTTGATTTTACTTTTGTTATTTTTGGTTCTGTTTGTTTTGAACTTTGTACTTCTTTGAAGGGATGTAATATTTAACTCTGATGGTACTTATTAATATGATGAATTTTGGGAAATTGTATCAGTATTTTGCCCCTTTGGCTAAAAGGGGAGAAGTTTTATGTGGAAATTGTTTGGGAAATCAGGTGGAATTTATCTTCATTAGGATCCGTTTTTAGCTTTGATTAGCTTAGACCGGTTGTTTTATTCACGCATTAGTTCTCGATACCGCTTGTTTTAGCCAAAAATTTGCCAAAGGGGAGTTTGTAAGTGTTTTTATGTTGGCATTAATTTTGGTAAAACTAGATATAACAATGTCTCGACTAATGTCATGACATTCGTAGTGAAGAAACCTGCATAAGAAGAATGATTCAAGTGCCTCGATCGAAGTTATCTGCTAGCCGAATTTCGCAGAAGATTGATCGATGTCATAAACGATGTTATGACATTCTCGGTGACATTTCGCTGCTCACATTCACTTTTCCCGAGACTTTTCAGAATTTCGCTGAGCTATTTTTATTATGGTTTATGTAATTGGATCTCATGCTCATGTGGCTTTGTGGTTAATCTTAGTTAACCCTAGATTGGTTTGTTAAAAGACCAAGTCTTTAGGATTAATTAAGTAAACCCTAGCTATAATTATGGAAGCCAAAACAAGTTACAGGATCGCTTCTATAATAGGAAAGAAACCCTATCATTGCCACGCCTCTTAGTCGTATCAAGATTTAGCGCTTATTATTGTGTATTCTAGTTACTCGTGAGCCAAGTAATTATCAATTGATAAGTGCTTTGGACTAGGATTTGTTGTGTGGTTGTTTATCACCAAAGCTTTGAACACGAAAGTTGTGTCTCTTGATTAAAGCCACAAGATCAAGTATGTTTATGAAGGTCTTCTTCACAATTCAATTAATCAATAGATTGATATCATCCGTGATTGAGGGATGAGTGAACTCGTGTCTAAGTAGGACTTAGATGAAGTTGCATTGGGTAGGTTTTATGAAGGAGATAAACCGTTGGTTTATTCCCGAATTAATTCTACTAATAGTGAATTTCCTCCCGGCTTTAGCCCCCGGATGTAGGTGTATACACATTGAACCGGTAAACAATAGATTGTGTTCTTTATCGCTATTTAAATTAATCAGAATTGTTAATAGAGTGTCGACATGTCATAACCTTCTCTCGTGACATCGATCTTGCCGCCAGAATTTCAATTAGGGAACTTAACATGTTGTTTCGCCAAGTGTTTTTCACAAAGTGTTTCAAAAGGATGCGCTCACCTCACGTCCAATGTATTTATGTTATTTCAAAAGTAAATAAAGTAAAACTTGTAAAGTAGAATGATTTCAAAAGTAAATAAAGTAAAATTTGTAAAGTAGAAACGAAAGCATTTAAATTGTAAGGGTAAATGACATAACACTTAAAATAGTTGAAAAGTAAGTTGATTCAAACATACATTGCCCTAGCCCGACTATTTCGCCGCTCGATTAGCGTTAGGAAGGTAAAAGTTTGAATTCTCCATAATACACTAAGTGCTTTATTTATAATACATAACTGCCTCGGAGGCTTTGCTCCTTTACACGCCTGTGTATCCCACCAACCCACGTTCTACATTTTGCTCTCTTCCTCCAAGAAACCTCGTCTAGTTATCGGGTCACTTAAATAACTTTGGCTTTTAATATTTTCAAGCCCAATTATCCACTTCAGACGCAAACACAATCAATTCTACCTCGGTTGATCTAAATATTACATTAATTCAAAGAATCCTTTTGAATTATTTTCTTCTATGGTGGATTTAAACCCATTTGAAAATCCCAACCAACAATGTTTCACCAACAATGTTCTTTATTATTTTATCTAATTGATTTAATTCCTTTATCTAACTAATATGTCTTATAAATCTTTCTTTATTATGTTTCTTTTATTTGTTCATGATTTAAAAGAGTTTTTAGTTGATAGAATTTTTTTATAATTTTTTAAAATATTTATATCTTTATTAATTTCTTTATTTCTAATAAGTGTTTTTGATATATTATTTATTTTTATTACGATCATTTTTTAATCTATTAAATATTTAATCTGCAATTTATTAGTATTTTTTATCAATAAATAATATTTTTATTTATTTTTCATTGTATTAGTTTTTATATATTATATTAATTATTTTTGGATAATGTCATTATTTAATATTTTTCGTAGTGTATAAGTATTAGTTTTTTATTTCTTTATTTTACACTGTTTTAAAAGATAATTATTCTTTTTTTGTATACAACACAATTTTATTTTTTATACAATTATTAATTATATAAGAATGAAAATAATTAGAGAAAATAAATTATCCTCTAATATAAATTGCTCTATAACCAAATAAATAAACATTCATCCTAAAACAAAGAGATCGGTATTCTTATGCAAAATTATTTTGATGCTTTTCTTTTCGCTTATGTGCAATAATGAATGATGTAAGCGTGATTATCTCAACAACACAAATAAACTATCAATTATCATCTAATATTGTATGGTATTTTACCAAGATAATTTTGCAATTTTTATTTAAAGTGTTACTAGAAATATAAGTATATATTGCTCAAGTAGTGAAATGCCTTTTATTTGTTACAATGTCAAATGCATTTTTAATTTAATATAAATATATATATTAATCAAATATAAATAGTAAAGTAATAAATAAAATATTTTTCATAATATTTTAATATATTGATTTTATAATATGTAATATTTGATATATACAACATACCATAAAGAAAATTGTTTAAATAAATATATTTCTTTATTTTTATACCATCAATTAACATATACATTATACCTAACAATTATTTAATTATACTTTTTTCTTTTGGTTGATTTTTTTTTGTGCATGCTTATTTAAAGTTTTTATATTCAAAATTTGAACATAGCATTTATCTACCTCGCTCGTGTATATTAATTTATAATTAGGTTGAAAATAAAGCTTTAAAATAATTTATAAATTTTAATAGTAATTGCAGAAAGTTTAACCATTTTTATCACTTTAATTTATAAATATTATTCAAGACACACAAGAGATGTGCTATAATTTTAACTATTAACTATTAATTAATTTCTAGATTTATGATACTTTCTAAAAAAAACTTAGATGAAGCATTGGACCGATATTTTACTAATTAATTTTTATAATAATTATAAGTTGTGTGTTTTAATGCCATATTTATGAGTATATATATATTTTGCTTAATTAATTTTTTATCACCCTATTCGTGTTTCGAACAAGTAAAATTATTTAAAAAGTTATTTAATAAATAAGGAATACATAAAATTAAATGAAAATGTAATATGGTTAAAAGTTATAATTGAATGAGTATGCAGTATGTATTTCTAATATATGTAGGATCTAAATATCAAGGTAGATAAGCCGCTGAAGTTGATGATTGATAACAAGAATGCAATCAATCTTGCCAAGAACCCAATGTTGTATGGGAGAAGCAATCATATTGAGACAAAATATCATTTCTAAGACGTCAAGTCCAGAATGGAGTACTAGAACTTGGCACTAGTACCCAAAAAGAGTTGGTAGATGTTATGATAAAGACAAATCAATTTCTCCACTTAAGGAATGGAATTGGTGTTGATAGTTTTAATTAGGAAATCTTAAACTAAGGGATGGTATTGAAGGATAATTTAGTATTTTAGTATTGCATATGTGACCCTAGTATGTGTGTATAAATAGACTAGTGGTTGCTGTCATATCTTTATCTTCTTACAACTTTTGTAGTCGTCATTGCAGAGCAATACATATATTCTCTCATTCTTCATGTTTTTCACTTTGTGTACTAATAGATAATAGGTTTATTAACATAGATGTCGTTATATGTTTGTTTACCCTGGGTTTTGGTAAACAATGCCAGTCTCTTGCCAAAAAATTTACTTGCGAGATCGACTAGAGAATCCTAATACAGTGTTTCAGTTTTCAAGTGTTTTTCTACAAAGTGTTTCAAAAAGGATGCATTCGACCTCACGTCCAATGTATTTATTTTATTTCAAAAGTAAATATAGTAAAACTTGTAAAGTAGAATGATTTCAAAAGTAAATAAAGTAAAATTTGTAAAGTAGAAACGAAAGCATTTAAATTGTAAAGGTAAATGACATAACACCTAAAATAGTTGAAAAGTAAGTTGATTCAAACATACATTGCCCTAGCCCGACTCATTTCGCTCGTTCGCTTGATTAACGTTAGGAAGGTAAAAGTTTGAATCCTCTCCATAATACACTAAGTGCTTTATTTATAATACATAACTGCTTCCTGCAGGGGTTCGTTCCTTTACACGCCATGTGTATCCTGTAACTTGTCTCCACCAACCCACGTTCTACATTTTGCTCTCTTTCCCTCTAAGAAACCTTCGTCCAAGTTATCTGGGTCACTTAAGTAACTTTGGCTTTTAATATTTTCAAGCCCAATTATCCACTTCGTAGACTGCAAACACAATCAATTCTACCCCTGGTAGACCCAAATATTACGTTAATTCAAAGATTCCTTTTGAATTATTTTCTTCTATTGGTTAGATTTAAACCCATTTGAAAATCCCAACCAACAATGTTTCAGCCAACAATGTTCTTGTTCAGTTATTTTATCTAATTGATTTAATTCCTTTTATCTAACTAATATGTCTTATAAATCTTTCTTTATTATGTTTCTTTTATTTTTTCATGAGTTAAAAGAGTTTTTAGTTGATAGAAATTTTTTATAATTTTTTAAAATATTTATATCTTTATTAATTTCTTTATCTCTTTTAAGTGTTTCTGATATATTATTTATTTTTATTACAATCATTTTTTATTCTATTAAATATATAATCTGCAATTTATTAGTATTTTTTATCATTATATAATATTTTTATTTATTTTTCAATGTATTAGGTTTTATATATTATAAAAATTATTTTTGGATAATGTCATTATTTAATATTTTTGTGATTATTCTAATTTTTTCGTAGTGTATAAGTATTAGTTTTTTATTTCTTTATTTCACACTGTTTTAAAAGATAATTATTCTTTTTTTGTATACAACACAATTTTATTTTTTATACAATTATTAATTATAAGAATGAAAATAATTAGAGAAAATAAATTTTATCCTCTAATATAAATTGCTCTATAACCAAATAAATAAACATTCATCCTAAAACAAAGAGATCAGTATTATGTAAAATTATTTTGATGTTTTCTTTTTCGCTTATGTACAATAATGAATGATGTAAGCGTGATTATCTCAACAACACAAATAAACTGTCAATTATCATCTAATATTGTATGATACTTTACCCAGTATAACATTGCAATTTTTATTTAAAGTGTTATTAGAAATATAAGTATATATTGCTCAAGTAGTCAAATGCCTTTTTATTTGTTACAATGTCAAATGCATTTTAATTTATATATAAATATATATATTGATCAAATATAAATAATAAAGTAATAAATACAATATTTTTCATTATATTTTAATATATAAATTTATAATATGTAATATTTGATATATACAACATACCATAAAGAAAATTGTTACGTAAATAAATATATTTCTTTATTTTTTATACCTTCAATTAATATATACATTATACCTAACAATTATTTAATTATAGGTTTTTTTTTTTTTGTTGATTTTTTGTGTTGCTTATTTAAAGTTTTATATTCAAAATTTCAACACAAAGATTTATCTACCTGTTCAGTATATATTAATTTATTATTAGGTTAAAATAATTTATAAATTTTAATAGTAATTGCGAATGTTTAACCATTTTTATCACTTTAATTTATAAAATATTATTCAAAGACACAAGAGATGTGCTATAATTTTAACTAATAACTATTAATTAATTTCAAGATTTGATCGACTTTTAAAAAACATAGATGAAGCATTGGAGCGATATTTTACTAATTAATTTTATAATAATTATAAGTTGTGTGTTTTAATGCCATATTTATGAGTATATATATTTTGTTTAATTCAATTTTTATCACCCTATTACTCGTTGGAACAAGTAAAATTATTTAAAAGTTATTTAATAAATAAGGAATACATAAAATTAAATGAGAATGTAATATGGTTAAAAGTTATAATTGAATGAATATGTAGTATGTATTTCTAATATATGTAGGATCTGAATATCAAGGTAGATAAGCCGCTGAAGTTGATGATTGATAACAAGTATGTAATCAATCTTGCCAAGAACCAATGTCAGATGGGAGAAGCAATCATATTGAGACAAAATATCATTTCTTAGACACAAGTCCGTAATGGAGTACTAGAAATTGTGCACTAGTACCCAAAAAGAGTTGGTAGATGTTATGATAAAGATGATCAATTTTCCACTTAAGGAATGGAATGGTGTTGATAGTTTTAATTAGGAAATCCTAAATTAAGGGATGGTATTGAAGGATAATTTAGTATTTTAGTATTGAATATGTAACCCTAGTATGTGTGTATAAATAGACTAGTGGTTGCCATATCTTTATCTTTTACAACTTTTAGTCACATTGCAGAGCAATATATATTCTTCATTCTTCATGTTTTCACTTTGTGTACTAATAGATAATAGGTTTATTAGCATAGATGTCGTTATATGTTTGTTTACCCCTGGTTTTGGTAAACCATGCCACTTTGCCAAAAAATTTACTTATGAGATCAACTGGGAATCCTAATACAGTTGTTTCATTTCAAGTTTTTCACAAAGTGTTTTAAAAAGGATGCTCGACCTCACCTCCAATGTATTGTGTTATTTCAAAGTAAAAGTAAAACTTGTAAAGTAGAATGATTTCAAAAGTAAATAAAGTAAAATTTGTAAAGTAGAAACGAAAGCATTTAAATTGTAAAGTAAATGACATAACACTTAAAATAGTTGAAAAGTAAGTTGATTCAAACATACATTGCCCTAGCTCGACTATTTCGCTTGCTCGCTTGATTAGCATTAGGAAGGTAAAAGTTTGAATCCTTCCATAATACACTAGTGCTTTATTTATAATACATAACTACTTCCTGAGGGCTTCGCCTTTACACGCCACGTGTATCCTGTAACTTGTCTCTACCAATCCACGTTCTACATTTTCCTCTCTTTCCCTCCAAGAAACCTTCGTCCTAGTTATCTGGGTCACTAAAGTAACTTTGGCTTTTAATATTTTCAAGCCCAATTATGCACTTCGTAGATTGCAAACACAATCTATTTTACCTGGTTGACCCAAATATTACATTAATTCAAAAAATCCTTTTGAATTATTTTCTTCTATTGGTTGGATTTAAACCCATTTGAAAATCCCTAGCAACAATGTTTCAGCCAACAATGTTCTTGTTCAGTTATTTTATCTAATTGATTTAATTCCTTTTATCTAACTAATATGTCTTATAAATGTTTCTTTTATTTTTTCATGATTTAAAAGAGTTTTTAGTTGATAGAAATTTTTTATAATTTTTAAAAATATTTATATCTTTATTAATTTCTTTATCTCAATTAAGTGTTTATGATATATTATTTATTTTTATTACGATCATTTTTTATTCTATTAAATATATAATCTACAATTTATTAGTATTTTTTATCAACAAATAATATTTTAATTTTTTTTCATTGTATTAATTTTTATATATTATATAAATTATTTTGGATAATGTCATTATTTAATATTTTGTGATTATTCTAATTTTTCAGTAGTGTATAAGTATTAGTTTTTTATTTCTTTATTTCACACTATTTTAAAAGATAATTATTCTTTTTTTGTATACAACACAATTTTATTTTTTATACAATTATTAATTATAAGAATGAAAATAATTAGAGAAAATAAATTTTATCGTCTAATATAAATTGCTCTATAACCAAATAAATAAACATTCATCCTAAAATAAAGAGATCAGTATTCTTATGCAAAATTATTTTGATGCTTTTCTTTTTTCTTTTATGTGCAATAATGAATGATGTAAGTTGATTATCTCAACAACACAAATAAACTGTCAATTATCATCTAATATTGTATGGTATTTTACCCAGTATAACTTTGCAATTTTTATTTAATGTGTTATTAGAAATATAAGTATATATTGCTCAAGTAGTCAAATGCATTTTTAATTTAATATAAATATATATATTGATCAAATATAAATAATAAAGTAATAAATAAAATATTTTTCATAATATTTTAATATATTGATGTTATAATATGTAATATTTGATATATACAACATACCCTTAAAGAAAATTGTTACAGAAATAAATATATTTCTTTATTTTTTATACCTTCAATTAACATATACGTTATACCTAACAATTATTTACTTATAGTTTTTTTTTTCTTTTTGGTTGGATTTTTTGTGTCGTTATTTAAAGTTTTTATATTCAAAATATCAACACGATTTATCTACCTCGTCAGATATATTTATTTATAATTAGGTTAAAATAATTTATAAATTTTAATAGTAATTGCAGAAAGTTTAACCATTTTTTATCACTTTAATTTTTAAAATATTATTCAGCACACACAAGAGATGTGCTATAATTTTAACTATTAACTATTAATTAATTTCAAGATTTGACTGATACTTTCTAAAAAAAACTTAGATGAAGCATTGGAGCGATATTTTACTAATTAATTTTTATAATAATTATAAGTTGTATGTTTTTAATGCCATATTATGAGTATATATATTTTGCTTAATTCAATTGTTTATCACCCTATTACTCTGTGTTTGGAACAAGTAAAATTATTTAAAAAGTAATTTAAAAAATAAGGAATACATAAAATTAAATGAGAATGTAATATGGTTAAAAGTTATATTTGAATGAGTATGTATTATGTATTTCGAATATATGTAGGATATGAATATCAAGGTAGATATGTCGCTGAAGTTGATGATTGATAACAAATATGCAATCAATCTTGCCAAGAACCCAATGCTGTATGGGAGAAGCAATCATATTGAGACAAAATATCATTTCTGAGACGTCAAGTCCAGAATGGAGTACTAGAACTTGTGCACTAGTACCCAAAAAGAGTTGGTAGATGTTATGATAAAGACAAATCAATTTCTCCACTTAAGGAATGGAATTGGTGTTGATAGTTTTAATTAGGAAATCTTAAACTAAGGGATGGTATTGAAGGATAATTTAGTATTTTAGTATTGCATATGTGACCCTAGTATATATGTATAAATAGACTAGTGGTTGCTGTCATATCTTTATCTTTATTACAACTTTTGTAGTCGTCATTGCAGAGCAATACATATATTCTCTCATTCTTCATGTTTTTCACTTTGTGTACTAATAGATAATAGGTTTATTAGCATAGATGTCGTTATATGTTTGTTTACCCCGGTTTTGTAAACAATGCCGCCTCTTGCCAAAAATTTACTGTAGATCAACTAGGGAATCCAAATTGTTTCAGCCAAGTGTTTTTCTACAAAGTGTTTCAAGATTGCTCGACCACGTCCAATGTATGTTATTTCAAAAGTAAATAAAGTAAAACTTGTAAAGTAGAATGATTTCAAAAGTAAATAAAGTAAAATTTGTAAAGTAGAAACGAAAGCATTTAAGTTGTAAAGGTAAATGACATAACACTTAAAATAGTTGAAAAGAAAGTTGATTCAAACATACATGCCCTAGCCCGACACATTTCGCCTCGTTCTTTAATTAGCTTTAGGAAGGTAAAGGTTTGGCTTTAATATTTTCAAGCCCCATTATGCACTTTGTAGACTACAAACACAATCGATTCTATTGGTTGACCCAAATATTACATTAATTCAAAAAATCGTTTTGAATTATTTTTCTATTGGTTGGATTTAACACATTTGAAAATCCCAACCAACAATGTTTCAGCCAACAATGTTCTTGTTCAGTTATTTTATCTAATTGATATAATTCCTTTTATCTAACTAATATGTCTTATAAATCTTTCTTTATTATGTTTCTTTTATTTTTTTCATGATTTAAAAGACTTTTTAGTTGATAGAAATTTTTTATAATTTTTTAAAATATTTATATCTTTATTAATTTCTTTATCTCTATTAAGTGTTCGTGATATATTATTTACTTTTATTACGATCATTTTTTATTCTATTAAATATATATTATGCAATTTATTTGTATTTATATCAATAAATAGTATTTTTATTTATTTTTAATTGTATTAGTCTTTATATATTATATTAATTATTTTTGGATAATGTCATTATTTAATATTTTTGTGATTATTCTAATTTTTTCGTAGTGTATAAGTATTAGTTTTTTATTTCTTTATTTCACACTGTTTTAAAAGATAATTATTCTTTTTTTGTATACAACACAATTTTATTTTTTATACAATTATTAATTATAAGAATGAAAATATTTAGAGAAAATAAATTTTATCCTCTAATATAAATTGCTCTATAACCAAATAAATAAACATTCATTCTAAAACAAAGAGATCAGTATTGTTATGCAAAATTATTTTGATGCTTTTCTTTTTTCGTTTATGTGCAATAATGAATGACGTAAGCGTGGTTATCTCAACACAAATAAACAATAATTATCATCTAATATTGTATGGTATTTTACCCAGTATAACTTTGCAATTTTTATTTAAAGTGTTACTAGAAATATAAGTATATATTGCTCAAGTAGTCAAATGCCTTTTTATTTGTTACAATGTCAAATGCGTTTTTAATTTAATATAAATAGATATATTGATCAAATATAAATAATAAAGTAATAAATAAAATATTTTTCATAATATTTTAATATATTAATTTTATAATATGTAATATTTGATATATACAACATATCCATAAACAAAATTGTTACAGAAATAAATATATTTCTTTATTTTTATACCTTCAATTAATATATACATTATACCTAACAATTATTTAATTATAGTTTTTTTTTCTTTTTGGTTGGATTTTTTTGTGTTGCAGTTATTTAAAGTTTTTTATATTCAAAAATTTCAACACATCATTTATCTACCTCATTCGTATATATTAATTTATAATTAGGTTAAAATAATTTATAAATTTTCATATTAATTGCAGAAAGTTTAACCATTTTTTATCACTTTAATTTATAAATATTATTCAAACACACAAGATATGTGCTATAATTTTAACTATTAACTATTAATTAATTTCAAGATTTGACTGATACTTTCTAAAAAACTTAGATGAAGCATTGAGCGATATTTACTAATTAATTTTTATAATAATTATAAGTTGTGTGTTTTAATGCCATATTTATGAGTATATACTTTGCTTAATTCAATTTTTATCACCCTATTACTCCGTGTTTGGAACAAGTAAAATTATTTAAAAGTTATTTAAAAAATAAGGAATACATAAAATTAAATGAGAATGTAATATGGTTAAAAGTATAATTGAATGAGTATGTAGTATGTATTTCTAATATATGTAGTATCTGAATATCAAGGTAGATAAGTCAAGTTGATGATTGATAACAAGTATGCAATCAATCTTGCCAAGAACCCAATGTTGTATGGGAGAAGCAATCATATTGAGACAAAATATCATATTCGAGACGCTGTCCGAATGGAGTACTAGAACTTGTGCACTAGTACCCAAAAAGAGTTGGTAGATGTTATGATAAAGACAGATCAATTTCTCCACTTAAGGAATGGAATTGGTGTTGATAATTTTAATTAGGAAACCCTAAATTAAGGGATGGTATTGAAGGATAATTTAGTATTTTAGTATTGCATATGTGACCCTAGTATATGTATAAATAGACTAGGTCTGTCATATCTTTATCTTTTACAACTTTTGTAGTCGTCATTGAAAGCAATATATATTCTCTCATTCTTCATGTTTTTCACTTTGTGTACTAATAGATAATAGGTTTATTAAAATAGATGTCGTTATATGTTTGTTTACCAGGTTTTGGTAAACAATGCCACTCTTGCAAAAAAATTACTTTGAGATCAACTAGGGAATCCTAATACGTTGTTTCAGTTTTCAGTGTTTTCACAAAGTGTTTCAAAAGGATGGCTCGACCTCACGTCCAATGTATTTGTGTTATTTCAAAAGTAAATAAAGTAAAACTTGTAAAGTAGAATGATTTCAAAAGTAAATAAAGTAAAATTTGTAAAGTAGAAACGAAAGCATTTAAATTGTAAAGGTAAATGACATAACACCTAAAATAGTTGAAAAGTAAGTTGATTCAAACATACATTGCCCTAGCCCGACTCATTTCGCTTGATTAGCGTTAGGAAGGTGAAAGTTTTAATCCTCCATAATACACTAAGTGCTTTATTTATAATACATAATCGCTTCCCGAGGGTTCGCTCCTTTACACGCCATGTATCCTGTAACTTGTCTCCACCAACCCACGTTCTACATTTTGCTCTCTTTCCTCCAAGAAACCTTCGTCCTAGTTATCCTGGGTGTAACTTTGGCTTTTAATATTTTCAAGCCCAATTATCCACTTCTGCAAACATAGATTTTACTTGTTGACCTAATATTACATTAATTCAAAAATCCTTTTGAATTATTTTCTTCTATTGGTTGGATTTAAACCCATTTTGAAAATCCCAACCTACAATGTTTCAAATGCAACAATGTTCTTGTTCAGTTATTTTATCTAATTGATTTAATTCCTTTTATCTAACTAATATGTCTTATAAATCTTTCTTTATTATATTTCTTTTATTTTTTTCATGATTTAAAAGAGTTTTTAGTTGATAGAAATTTTTTATAATTTTTTAAAATATTTATATCTTTATTAATTTCTTTATCTCTTTTAAGTGTTTCTGATATATTATTTATTTTTATTACAATCATTTTTTATTCTATTAAATATATAATCTGCAATTTATTAGTATTTTTTATCATTATATAATATTTTTATTTATTTTTCAATGTATTAGGTTTTATATATTATAAAAATTATTTTTGGATAATGTCATTATTTAATATTTTTGTGATTATTCTAATTTTTTCGTAGTGTATAAGTATTAGTTTTTTATTTCTTTATTTCACACTGTTTTAAAAGATAATTATTCTTTTTTTGTATACAACACAATTTTATTTTTTATACAATTATTAATTATAAGAATGAAAATATTTAGAGAAAATAAATTTTATCCTCTAATATAAATTGCTCTATAACCAAATACATAAACATTCATGCTAAAACAAAGAGATCAGTATTCTTATGTAAAATTATTTTGATGCTTTTCTTTTTTCGTTTATGTGCAATAATGAATAACGTAAGCGTGATTATCTCAACAACACAAATAAACCACAATTTTCATCTAATATTGTATGGTATCTTACCCAGTATAACTTTGCAATTTTTATTTAAAGTGTTATTAGAAATATAAGTATATATTGCTCAAGTAGTCAAATGCCTTTTTATTTGTTACAATATCAAATGCATTTTGAATTTAATATAAATATATATTGATCAAATATAAATAATAAAGTAATAAATAAAATATTTTTCATAATATTTTAATATATTAATTTTATAATATGTAATATTTGATATATACAACATACCCATAAAGAAAATTGTTACAGAAATAAATATATTTCTTTATTTTCCATACCTTCAATTAACATATACATTATACCTAACAATTATTTAATTATAGTTTTTTTTCTTTTTGGTTGGATTTTTTTGTGTTGCAGTTATTTAAACTTTTTTATATTCAAAAATTTCAACCCAAAGATTTATCTACCTCGTCAGATATATTAATTTATAATTAGGTTAAAATAATTTATAAATTTTAATAGTAATTGCAGAAAGTTTAACCATTTTTTTATCACTTTAATTTATAAAATATTATTCAGCACACACAAGAGATGTGCTATAATTTTAACTATTAACTATTAATTAATTTCAAGATTTGACTGATACTTTCTAAAAAAAACTTAGATGAAGCATTGGAGCGATATTTTACTAATTAATTTTTATAATAATTATAAGTTGTATGTTTTTAATGCCATATTATGAGTATATATATTTTGCTTAATTCAATTGTTTATCACCCTATTACTCTGTGTTTGGAACAAGTAAAATTATTTAAAAAGTAATTTAAAAAATAAGGAATACATAAAATTAAATGAGAATGTAATATGGTTAAAAGTTATATTTGAATGAGTATGTATTATGTATTTCGAATATATGTAGGATATGAATATCAAGGTAGATATGTCGCTGAAGTTGATGATTGATAACAAATATGCAATCAATCTTGCCAAGAACCCAATGCTGTATGGGAGAAGCAATCATATTGAGACAAAATATCATTTCTGAGACGTCAAGTCCAGAATGGAGTACTAGAACTTGTGCACTAGTACCCAAAAAGAGTTGGTAGATGTTATGATAAAGACAGATCAATTTCTCCACTTAAGGAATGGAATTGGTGTTGATAGTTTTAATTAGGAAATCTTAAACTAAGGGATGGTATTGAAGGATAATTTAGTATTTTAGTATTGCATATGTGACCCTAGTATATATGTATAAATAGACTAGTGGTTGCTGTCATATCTTTATCTTTATACAACTTTTGTAGTCGTCATTGCAGAGCAATACATATATTCTCTCATTCTTCATGTTTTTCACTTTGTGTACTAATAGATAATAGGTTTATTAACATAGATGTCGTTATATGTTTGTTTACCCTGGGTTTTGGTAAACAATGCCAGTCTCTTGCCAAAAAATTTACTTGCGAGATCGACTAGAGAATCCTAATACAGTGTTTCAGTTTTCAAGTGTTTTTCTACAAAGTGTTTCAAAAAGGATGCATTCGACCTCACGTCCAATGTATTTATTTTATTTCAAAAGTAAATATAGTAAAACTTGTAAAGTAGAATGATTTCAAAAGTAAATAAAGTAAAATTTGTAAAGTAGAAACGAAAGCATTTAAATTGTAAGGGTAAATGACATAACATTTAAAATAGTTGAAAAGTAAGTTGATTCAAACATACATTGCCCTAGCCCGACTCATTTCGCTCGTTCGCTTGATTAACGTTAGGAAGGTAAAAGTTTGAATCCTCTCCATAATACACTAAGTGCTTTATTTATAATACATAACTGCTTCCTGGAGGGCTTCGTTCCTTTACACGCCACGTGTATCCTATAACTTGTCTCCACCAACCCACGTTCTACATTTTGCTCTCTTTCCCTCTAAGAAACCTTCGTCCAAGTTATCTGGGTCACTTAAGTAACTTTGGCTTTTAATATTTTCAAGCCCAATTATCCACTTCGTAGACCCCAAACACAATCTATTGTACCTGGTTGACCCAAATAATACATTAATTCAAAAAATCCACTTGAATTATTTTCTTCTATTGGTTGGATTTAAACGCATTTGAAAATCCCAACCAACAATGTTTCAGTGTTCTTGTTCAGTTATTTTATCGAATTGATTTAATTCCTTTTATCTAACTAATATGTCTTGTAAATCTTTCTTTATTATGTTTCTTTTATTTTTTTTCATGATTTAAAAGAGCTTTTAGTTGATAGAATTTTTTAATAATTTTTTAAAATATTTATATCTTTATTAATTTCTTTATTTCTATTAAGTGTTTCTTATATATTATTTATTTTTATTACGATCATTTTTTATTCTATTAAATATATAATCTGCAACTTATTAGTATTTTTTCCCAATAAATAATATTTTTATTTATTTTTCATTTTGTTAGTTTTTATATATTATATAAATTATTTTTGGATAATATCATTATTTAATATTTTTGTGATTATTCTAATTTTTTCGTAGTGTATAAGTATTAGTTTTTTATTTCTTTATTTCACACTGTTTTAAAAGATAATTATTGTTTTTTTGTATAAAACACAATTTTATTTTTTATACAATTATTAATTATAAGAATGAAAATATTTAGAGAAAATAAATTTTATCCTCTAATATAAATTGCTCTATAACCAAATACATAAACATTCATGCTAAAACAAAGAGATCAGTATTCTTATGTAAAATTATTTTGATGCTTTTCTTTTTTTCGTTTATGTGCAATAATGAATGATGTAAGCGTGATTATCTCAACAACACAAATAAACTGTCAATTATCATCTAATATTGTATGGTATTTTACAAAGATAACTTTGCAATTTTTATTTAATATAATATATATATATATATATATATATATATATATATATATATATATATTGATCAAATATAAATAATAAAGTAATAAATAAAATATTTTTCATAATATTTTAATATATTAATTTTATAATATGTAATATTCGATATATACAACATACCCATAAAGACAATTGTTACAGAAGTAAATATATTTCTTTATTTTTTATAGCTTCAATTAACATATACATTATACCTAACAATTATTTAATTATTGTTTTTTTTCTTTCTTTTTGGTTGGATTTTTTTGTGTTGCAGTTATTTAAAGTTGTTTATATTCAAAAATTTCAACACAACATTTATCTACCTCGTTCGTATATATTAATTTATAATTAGGTTAAAATAATTTATAAATTTTAATAGTAATTGCAGAAAGTTTAACCATTTTTTTATCACTTTAATTTATAAAATATTATTCAGCACACACAAGAGATGTGCTATAATTTTAACTATTAACTATTAATTAATTTCAAGATTTGACTGATACTTTCTAAAAAAAACTTAGATGAAGCATTGGAGCGATATTTTACTAATTAATTTTTATAATAATTATAAGTTGTATGTTTTTAATGCCATATTATGAGTATATATATTTTGCTTAATTCAATTGTTTATCACCCTATTACTCTGTGTTTGGAACAAGTAAAATTATTTAAAAAGTAATTTAAAAAATAAGGAATACATAAAATTAAATGAGAATGTAATATGGTTAAAAGTTATATTTGAATGAGTATGTATTATGTATTTCGAATATATGTAGGATATGAATATCAAGGTAGATATGTCGCTGAAGTTGATGATTGATAACAAATATGCAATCAATCTTGCCAAGAACCCAATGCTGTATGGGAGAAGCAATCATATTGAGACAAAATATCATTTCTGAGACGTCAAGTCCAGAATGGAGTACTAGAACTTGTGCACTAGTACCCAAAAAGAGTTGGTAGATGTTATGATAAAGACAGATCAATTTCTCCACTTAAGGAATGGAATTGGTGTTGATAGTTTTAATTAGGAAATCCTAAATTAAGGGATGGTATTGAAGGATAATTTAGTATTTTTGTATTGCATATGTGACCCTAGTATGTGTGTATAAATAGACTAGTGGTTGCTGTCATATCTTTATCTTCTTACAACTTTTGTAGTCGTCATTGCAGAGCAATACATATATTCTCTCATTCTTCATGTTTTTCACTTTGTGTACTAATAGATAATAGGTTTATTAACATAGATGTCGTTATATGTTTGTTTACCCTGGGTTTTGGTAAACAATGCCAGTCTCTTGCCAAAAAATTTACTTGCGAGATCGACTAGAGAATCCTAATACAGTGTTTCAGTTTTCAAGTGTTTTTCTACAAAGTGTTTCAAAAAGGATGCGTTCGACCTCACGTCCAATGTATTTGTGTTATTTCAAAAGTAAATAAAGTAAAACTTGTAAAGTAGAATGATTTCAAAAGTAAATAAATTAAAATTTGTAAAGTAGAAACGAAAGCATTTAAATGGTAAAGGTAAATGACATAACACTTAAAATAGTTGAAAAGTAAGTTGATTCAAACATACTAGCCCGACTCATTTCGCCGTCATTGATTAGCGTTAGGAAGGTAAAATTTTAAATCCTCTCCATAATACACTAAGTGCTTTATTTAAAATACATAACTGTTTCCTTGAGTGCTTTGTTCCTTTACACGCCACGTGTATCCTGTAACTTGTCTCCACCAACCCACGTTCTACATTTTGCACTCTTTCCCTCCAAGAAACCTTCATCCTAGTTATCTGGGTCACTTAAGTAACTTTGGCTTTGAAATTCCTGGCAGCAGATACGTGATGTCTAAGAGAATGTTATGACACCGTGATCTCGACAAACTGCTTAACAATCACACAAGAAAAAAACAAAGAAAGAACACAATCAATTGTTTATCCAATTCAAAGGTGTAACTACACCTACATCTCCTGGGGCTGTGGAGGAAATTCACAAGTAGTATTAATCGTGAATAAACCAACCGCTTTATCTCCTTCACTTAAGACCTACCCAATGCAACTTCAATCTAAGTCCTACTAGACCGAGTTCCACTTCCCCTCATTCACGCAGTTGATATCAACTATTGATTAATGAATTGGAAGACACTCTTCAATAAACATATTGATTTTGCTTCAAAGCTTTAATCAAGAGACACAACACTGCTCTTCAAAGCTTTGAGTGATAAACAACCCTACAATCAAATCCTAGTCCAAGGCACTTATCAAATGATAATTGCTTGGCTCACAAGAATAACTAGAATACACAAATTAACACCGCTTAATCTTGACACATGAAAAGGCGCCATAAAGAATATCGTGGTTTCTCAATAATATGAAGTAGTAAAGTTGAACTGGGCTTCCATAATTATAGCTAGGGTTAACTTGATTTAACCTAAAGACTTGGTCTTTTTAACAAACCAAATTAGGGTTAAACAAAGTTAACCTCAAAGCCACGTGAGCATGTGATCCAACAACATAATCCATAATAAAATAGCTCAATGTAAACGCAAAAGTCTCTAGAAAAGTAAATCTATAGAACAGCAAATGTTGCACAGAATGTCATAACATTGGTCATGACATCAGTCATTCTTCTTGCAGATTTCCAGAATATTAGTTAACACCCCCGAATGTTGTATTATTCTTCTCTCCAATTTATCTTCAACTCGAATGTCATGACATTAGTCAAGACATCGATAAACTAGTTTTACCAAAAATTAAGGCCAACATAAAAACACTTACAACCCCTTTGGCAAATTTTGGCTAAAACACTAAGTTATCGAGAACTAATGAAGAAATAAAATAACCTAAGCTAACTAAGCTAAATAACCAGAGCCTAATAAAGATAAATTCATCCCACATTTCCCATAAATTCTTTCCCTTAGCCATAAAGGCCAAAGGTGCCATTACACAGTAATCCCAAAATTCATGATATTAAGTAGCGTGTTTTAATTATATACCAAGTTATGAAACATGAGATCCAAAACAAAACAAAACAAAAACAAAACAAAACAATAAACACAAGCAACAAAGAAGACAGTGATCAATAATCACACTTTCTCTCCGAACAAGCACTGTGGTAAGTAGCTTCCTCTCGAACTGCCAAGACCAGCCTTGCTCCCTTCAAGATCCTCATGCAAGTCCTTCAGAATATCTCATCTGCTTTCATCCTCAACCTCGCTGTCTTTATTTTCCGCCCAAGGTGTAGACTCCTCAAGAGTTTGCTTTTCGCCCTCGCAGTTCTTCAAAGACAAAGAATGACATCAACCTTCCGAGATTTAGCTTTGACATTTGATGTCTCAAAGCAGATGTCACGACAATGTCGTGACATGTTTCCTAAACAACTTAGAAAGGGCCAAGAGCAGGAGTTTTACAAATGTAACCTGTCACCAGATATCGGTATTGGTCTGATAATACCACATGGAGAGGAAAGGCTATGGGACCTTTGATTACATAGCTGCCCCATGCTTCGTAGTTCCGCCAAAAATATGGTGCCATAATCAAACTTTGTCTTGTGCCAACAACATAAATAAATCTTCCTAGACCAATGGAGATGGTGGATTTGTGATTTGGGAACCCGAATGCACCTATCTTGTGCGTAATGGAAAACTTGACACTTAATTTGCTAGCAATGCCTTCCTTTAAGGGCCAGTGTGACTTGTTTCGCGTGATGGATTTGCATTCAAGGCACTTCGCTCAACTCCTTTCTAAGGCAATTTTCGAAAGACATACTTCCACCCGCTAGCATTTTATATGGAAGGAGATGTTATCAATTGCAACCTCAAGGACCTTAGGCATTTCGAGGAAGGTTTCTTCCCGAGAGGAATGTCCAGACATTCTCCAACATAAAATCAAAATTTGATTCCTTATCGATTCTAAAGGTCTGGAGCCTTTCTTCTTAGAAATTGAGTTCTCTTTGGTCCGAGATACTCCCAAGATTTTACCCTACCCTTTCCTTTGAGGTTCCATTTTCTGATCCTTCCCAAACTTCTTCTACTTGTTCTCGTGCCTAGAAGTCTCATGAACAACTTTAGTAGCCTTCTCCTGGAGGCTTGAGTAGCATTCTTCTTTTCACCATCATCCTCTTAGCTATGCTAGGTTAACAAAAGCAATTAGGTCATTGTCCGAAAATTCTTCATCAAGATGGTCAATGAGGTTCAACAACATTTTCGGGGGTTGGTGATCAATAGTTTTCTGGAGATTCTTCAAGATTATCATCGGTTTCTCGAGACTTCTCAATGTTTTCATCATAGGTTTCTTAGAGATTTTGCAAGGTGTCTCGCATACCCCAAAATTTTCCTCCATCTTCTCAAGGTATTCCATACATCCATGTCAAGGATTCTTCAAGGGTTGATCGACAAACCTCTCCTAGACAATCAACCCAAACTAGGTTTGGTACTTCTCGATCAAGATGAGTTTCCAACATCTACAATGTTCATCATGCCTCCTAATATGCTTCAAAGATTCTCCATGTCAAGTTTCAAGCCTCACAAGTCAAGTTTCTCAAAAATTGCTCGATGTTTGAAAATCAACAGATTGGACAAAAAGTCAACTATGGTCAACATATAGTCAAACTTCATAATTTTGGTCAACATCCTCATTTTGAAGTTACATTTATCATTTGATCAAGGGTTGATCATGATTCATCAAGAAAACTCAAGATTTGCTCAAAAGTCAAACTTTCTAAATTAGGGTTTCTTAGTGAAAGTCAACCAAACTTTGATCGATCATAACTTCCTCATACTTTCGTAAATTTTCCACCACCTCTTGTTTTGAAGGAAATTCAATTCTACAACTTTATGTCTCACAAGAATGTTCAAAATGCTTCATTTGGAAGGTATGGATAAAACATGTGTCCTTTTCAAAGTCAACAAAACTCAACATTTTGTTTTGAAGATATATTGAGCATGGAAACTCCAATTGAGATGAAACCAAAGAGGTTGGTTAGAGGACTCTTAGAGCTTCCAAAAGTCCAAGAACACTAAAAATGTGGAAAATTGAGCAAGATACACCATTCACAAGTCAATTTGAAGAAGTGCACAAAGAGATACTTTAAAATCAAAATTTTGCATATGGGCCTTTTTTCTTCATCCAAACTTGTTCCTTATGCAATTAGGAATATCCAAGCCCAATGCCACGAATTTTTATTTTATTTTTCTATTTAATTTGGATTTTATTCATTTAAATACAAATTAAATTAAAATAAAGTATAAAATCAAAATTAATTGCAAATTTGATTTTCTCTTTTCCTGATCCAAGAAAACCAATGCCAGAATTTCAAATTTGATTGATATGGCAAGAATTTGATTGAAATTGATCAAAAGAGAAAATTTGATTTGGTACAAAATCAAATATATTTTGCATTGATTGATGATTGATTCTTTCTCAAATCACTCCAATTCCATCTATATATACAATACATGCCACCTAATTAGGGTAGAAAAATTGGTGGAGAAACCCTATTCAAACTCAAAGAAACTGCAGAAGCAACCGGCAAATTAACTTCGATTCAACCGCCCAAGCCTTCCATTGCATTCCTCGAGGTCTTTGAATCGATCACCCTCACAACTCTCAAAACATCAAGAATTGAGAAATCACGATTTGGTTTGTTCATACTTTTGAAATTCAATTGCTTTATCATGCATTATTAATGTGTTTTGATGTTTGTTTCGCTTAGAAATAAGGTTTACAAGCTTCGGTCATCCAATTGAGTTTTTGGACCTAAACATGATATGCCATGTTTAGGTTTCGTGTCACGATTTAGGCTTCTAATTAGGATAAATTGACCAAACCGATGCCACGTGGATGTTCAGGTGACCAAGACGTAATCGAACCATGGCTTTAGATTTCATTTATATTAATTGTGATGTGATTTTTTGATTTAGAGGCCATAGCTGCGAACCAAAGCCTACTTAAAGTTCCTTAATTTGAATCAAGAAGATGAAGTTTGCGCGGACGATAAGTGGGAGCGACACATGTTTACATTCCACTCCATTCAAACAGAAACACTGCCTGGCTGGTCATGGCTTGGCTTAGGAAAGCAAGGACACCGTTTCGATTCCTACAGACCACTTATTTTTACTCTTTACAAACTAACACATTTTTCATATTTTCTATTTTCTATTTTATTTAATATTTTCATGCATTTTTAATTAATTTCAACAATTTTTGTCATGCATTTAAAAAACATCAAAAAATATTTTTCTTTTTGCATTATTTCCAGAAAATTTTTATTTAATTTATAAAATTAAAAAATATAATTTTGCATGCATATTTAATTTAATTGCTAATTTATCATTTAAATCACATTTAATTGTTTTTTAATTATTAAATTACCTCCAAAAAATCCCAAAAAATTATTTTAGCATATTAATGTTATTTCAAAGATGAAATATTTTTCATTTAAAATTATCATTTTTCTAACATTTTTCCCTTATTCGATTTCATATTTTCCGATTTTCATCTTTTCACAAAGTTATCCGTTTGGATTTATTTCTTTTACCGCTTTCTTTTTCCAATGAATAATTGCTCATGGATGTAATAGTTTAATTAGGCTTTTATTTTCCGTGATTTTTATGTATCTCGCCTAAAGCCATGTAATAGTAGAGATTTATCTTTCCGCACTTTATACTTGCATTTTAATTTCCGCACTTATAAATTGTTAGTAATTAGGCGTATGGCAAGATAAAATTGAACATAGCTCACTCTAATTTTCAAGATAACATGAACCTGAAATCAACACACTCTTTTCACACATGCACCCTTAGGTAATTTTCTCTGCTTTTATTTAATACAAATGGTCAAGTCCTCGAACGTGAGGTATTCTAGCACCGCTGCCTTAAACAAATCATCATAGTCCTTCGATACAAAGATCATAAGACCCACGATGTCGCCCGAATACATGATCTTGACCCGATTGTCAGCCTACGAAAATGATGATAGTCCTTCGAATGTGCTAGGATACCCTACAAGTTGCTTTCTATGACCATCCGATGTCCTTCGAATGTCCCGCTTACATCCAACGAATGGAGTTACCTTCCAACTAATGGTATGGATAGCTATTCTAAAGGAAAGTAAAATACATGAAATGACCAATTAGTAGGTAATAAGACTTTTAGTTGCTTTTGCTCAAAATACTTTACACCTCACGCTTTTGTCAAAGTTTAAACTCTTTTCAAAATAATACATTTCAACACTTTGTATACATTCCATATGAATCATTACAAAGTCAAAGCTAAATGCCTTTTCAAAACATTTTGTCAAACACATGAAGCACAATTTTAAAGTGATCAAGAGCAACTAAGAGCCCAGAGATAACTACGGATGGAAAGGGTGCTAATACCTTCCCTTTCATAACCATTCTCCCTTACTTGTAATCTAACGAAGGTCTTTTTCTGCATTTTTTACCTTCCCTTAATGGATAAAAGAAAAGTGGTGGACTCTTGCTATCCGCACATTTATGCGATACCAAAAATCTAAAAGTCGGTTCACCGTGTTACGTAATCGGGCGACTCACGGGAGACACCCTTAAAGAGAGAATACCTTAGGGATTTTAGATCACCTTTATTGCTTTTTGTTTGACCTTGCTTTATCTTTAAGGGTTGCTGGTATTATATTTGGGATCCACACCCGATCCAAGTTTTTTTAGGTAAGAATAAATCATCGCGACCGTAGACGATATCAAACCACAACATGATGGCTACGTTAAGTGACACTTAGATGTCTCTGATACTCTTCATTCCCAAGTCGAGGATAGTATTTGCTTCTGGTATCATCGCGCTAACTAAACTTTTAGAACCCAATTGACCCATCTTGGCCATTAAGGTAAGAGACGGCACTTTGGTGCAGATTAAGGTTGGGTCGATACTGATGCTACGCCATATGAGACTGACTTTCTCGGGATTTTTGTCGACCACTGTAGTCGATTGAAATAAACGCCTACGAGAAAGATCAATGATGTGAGATTCCTAGAACCCTGCTACTATTATATAGATGTGATGAACCAACTCAAACTTTGGTGGGTAATCACCTATACCTCGCAAGCCTTAAACCTAGGCTCATTGTGTGAATTGTTTGTGTGTGCAAACATGACATCATGACATCATTTGCATTGCATATCATTTCTAACTATTTCAAGGACCTAGGGATTTATCTTTCCTGCTTGTAGGTATTATGGCTTCTAGAAAGACTATCCGAATCAACTTCATGGTATACCTTCTCACAAAGAATTGGTTTGAATTTCGACCATGCCCAATTCATCAAAAGACATGGTTATCTACTTGATTTGGTTATTCCTTTTGAAGAAGATATGATGCATGCCCTATCTCACTTTGATTCGAAACACCATTGCTTTACATTCCCGTATTATCGCTGGTTCTACTGGAAGAGTTCTCTGTTACCGATACCTATTTGACCAAATGCCATTCACCGGCTAGGTTCCTAAGCATGTAAGACATCGTGATCACTTTACATCTTAAGCGCCGAGTAATTGAAGCCATTGGGAAACCGTAAGGAGTTAAGGGTTTACTTCCAAGTTCTTAATTAAGCCCGAGAATTCCTCAAAGTTTTGAGTTTCCATGCATTTGAAGACATTGTGGCCTTGATAATCTATGGTTTGTTCTATTTCCAACTCGGATCAATTCATAGATGTCAACACCATCAAGTTATTCTCACCCGCATCCGCCTACCTTACTTGGAGATATCCTACATTCTCCACACTGCATCTGGCCAAAAGACAAGGAACCCTCATGTGTTGCATCCTTACATTTCCGTGTGGTTTGTTTCGCACCTTCCCCCATGGGCCAAGAACAACAAAGATCATGGTCTCAAAGACTAATGTCACTCATTCAGATATCCGTTGGAGTTTTTTCTCTCAAAAGGACTTCAATTCATCGAGGCCATGGAGAATTTCTAATGTACCAACGTATAAGAGGAGGTATTACTTATAACCCTCTCTACGGCCGTTTGTTTGTCAAGAGATGGTCCATATGCTTCTCCAAGATATTGTGTTCATTACAATCACGATCTCCGTAATTGCCGACGAAGGTTCATACACGCCGAGGCATGGTAAAGAAGATCGATACCAAGTCTGGGACACCAAAACCATTCTTGGGAACCTTACCTCAAATAAGGTTAGCTCAAAACCTCATGATGCCATTCACTGCTTTTACCAAGAATTATGGAACTGCTATGGTGGACGAACCCTATACCGCTTCCATCCGACATGCCTACCGATTTTGAAGACTTGAAGAGATCCTGATTCTGCCAAGAAGAGAGGGATACCTTTGAAGCTTCAGTGTTATGAGCAGAAGAAAGTGCTAGAGTTGACCAAGTAAGCATCAGGAGCTTAAACATCAACGCCACCCGGCACCGTAAAGGAGCATCTAGAGCTTTAGGATTTTTATGCTTTTCTTTTATTGTTTTGAACTATCTTGTACTTAAAAAGAAAGAATAATAAAAGAAAGTACTAATAAATGTTTGTTCATTGCTTGTTTAACAAATTTAAATCTCTAAGGTCCTTGAAAACATTGCATTGCATTCGCATAAACATTGCATATCATAGCATAACATTGCATCACAGTACATGAAGATTGGTTTTCATTTGCTCGCTATTTATTTTAGCGTAAATGGCTCTGAATACACAAAGATCTCTGTGCTCGGATGCCTGGCCCAACAAGATGTTCAATTGGTCCAAGGCCAAGAAGATTCAAGCTCATCAACAGAAGAAGGTTGTTGGTCTTCACCAAGACGCTACAAAGGTGGTCCGAGTGGTCAATTGAAGAGCTCTCAAGTGTCAAGAACGAGGGAGTGTCGAGGTAATGAAGATGACGGTCAGAAGGGAGAAGATCGCTCCCGACCTATGCCGTACTCGATGAAGATGACAAGTACAACAACTTGAAGACCGCCTGAATGTCTGTGGAAAACCTCAAGATGTCCGGCTGAATTTGATGATCCGAGTCTTGTCCCCGTGCGTGATTCCTCCTAAGTTCAAAGTTCCAACTTTGCCAAGTATGATGGCATTTCTTGTCCTAAGCTTCATCCAAGTCCATGTTCCGTAAGATCAATCCTTAATCGATGATAGAAAGTCAGGATGCACTATTTTCAAGAAAGTTTGTCCGAACTCAATGGATGGTACTATCACCAGAATGACCGTATCCGCACTTGGAGTAACTTAGCGATGCTTTCTGCCAATATGAGTACAATGTCAATTGACACTCACTCGCATGCAACTACAAAGCATGTCCTATGGGTCGATGAGAAGTTCAAGGAGTATGCTCAAAATGGAGAGATCTAAATAGCGAGTTCAACCACCCGTCCAATAGGAATTGGTCGATATGTTTAGGACACCGACAGCTCGTCTTCAATCATCCGATTGAAACTCTTCACCGGATTCACTAAGTTGATATGACAGGAGAGCATATCGTTCGGTATCAAAAGTGGAAAGATTCAGACAGACATCTTCAAATGCCGCAGAGATCTTTCGGTAAGAAAGAAACTAATGCCGTATGGTCGTAAAAGCCGAGCCAAGACCGACCATGCTCAATCCGCAAAGGCAGAGATCTCCAATCCTACATCAGACAACCTCAACGAGACAACGCTGAACCGTAACGCCGCCCGAAGACGCTTATTAAGATCAACATGCCTTTGTCGCAAGCCTTGCAACACATGTTGAAAGCAGAGTTATAACCTGAGATCCTCCTCAAAGTGTCAATACTTCCTCTCCGAGATACAATCCTAATGCTAAGTGTGCTTACCATTTAATAGCCCTGACATAGTATCGATTGATTGCTGGGCTCAAGAACAAGATTCAAGATATGATCGTTAAGCAGATTGAGTTCGATCCTCCTATCAATTCAATGTGATCAACGCACCTATGCCTAATCATGACAAGAGTTCCAATGTTGTGGTGACGATACTTATGTTTTCAACATAGATGATTTCACCATTCCTCCGATGATCATAAGAAGAACTTGCTTTAAAGCCGTTGTCAACCTGTGATTTGTAATCACCACTGGTGCCCATCCACTCGATGGTCAGTGCTTGGTTGAGAAGACGTTCAAGGTATGATGGATAACCGTGAGATACTATTTCAAAACCACCTGCAAAAGTGAAGAAATGTCTAAGTGAAGATCGAAGATGTGAATGAACCGCACCATCTCGTGGGATACTTTGGGCAGCCAAGTGGAAAGTACGATTACATGGTGAAGTACACTCTCCCGAAAGCTACAAGTTCCTATGAAGATGTTAAGGTGACCGGATTGACGATTTCCCAAGACTGTCGATGTTAACACAATAAGAATTTCCATGATCCCGTGCTAGAGTGGCACCCCTCATTTCTCCAAGGCCGCCCATATCCTCCGATGCTATTCCTTGAATTATGGAGTCGATGTTTAC
>CM038792.1:170972302-171106993 GCA_021764765.1 Vicia sativa | reverse complement strand
TCTTAGTTAACCCAAATTGGTTTGTTAAAAGACACAAGTCTAGGGTTAATTAATAAACCCTAGCTATAATTATGGAAGCCCAAACCAAGTTACAGGATCGCTTCTATAATAGGAAAGAAACCTTACCTATCACAAGCGCCTGACCGTATTGGAAGATTGTAAGTTATTATTTGTGTATTATAGTTATTTTGTGAGCCAAGTATCAATTGATAAGTGCCTTGACTAGATTGTTGTAAGGTTGCTTTATCACCAAAGCTTTGAAGCATAGTGCCAGTGTTCTTGATTAAAGCTTTCACAAAATCAAGTTTGTTGGAAGAGTCATAATTCAATTAATCAATAGGTTGATATCACCGTCAGATCGAGGGGATGAGTAGAACTCGTGTCTAAGTAGGACTTAGATTGAAGTTGCATTGGGTGGTTTAAGCGAAGGAGATAAACCGGTTGGTTTATTCCCGAATTAATTCTACTAATAGTGGTTCCTCCCGCTTGGTAGCCCCAAATGTAGGTGTATTACACACCAAACTGTAAACAATTGATTGTGTTCTTTACTGCTTAAATTAATGTGTGAATTGTTAATGTAGTGTCGACATCTGTGTCATAACACTGTGATATCACGATCCGCCGCCAGAATTTCAATTGGCATCGAGGTGCACCCGCCGTTATTTCCGTGAGATCTAGGGATATTATTTTCCGCTATGGACAAGGAAGAAGGATTTGGAAGTAGACCACCCATTCTGGATGGATCTAACTATGATTACTAGAAACCTCGTATGGTTGCATTTTAAAGTCATCGGATAACAAGGCTGGAGAGTCATCGACAGGATGGAAACATCCTACCAAGCTTCGAGAAAGATGGGACTACTAGTCCGAAACGAGGAAGAATGGAGAAGTTAGAAGAGCAGCTAAGATCTAAAGCATTGAATGCCTTATTCAATGGAATTGATGTAAATATTTTGCACTAGTACATCACAGATCCGCCAAGGATGTTCGGGACACTCAAACCACCTCATGAGGGTACATCCAAGGTGAAATGTCAAGACTTCGATGCTCACTACCAAATTTGAGAATCAAGACGAAGGAAGATGAAACATTCATGAATTCCACATGAACATCTTGGAGATTGCCAACACCCGTGAGCATTGGGAGAGAAGATGAAGAAAAGCTAAGAGAAAGACTTCGATCCTGCTAAGAGGTTCAGAATGACAGTGATCATAGAGGAAGCTCAAGATATTCATACCAAGGTCGATGAACCTATTGATCACTTCCACATTTGAGACGGAATCAATGACAATGTTGACAAGAAAACAAAGCATAACCCTTGTATCCAATAATCAAGATGAAATCAAGGAAGATGATGAAGAGAAGATCTCGAAGCAATAGTTATGCTTGGAAGGCGCTCAACAAACTCATCAAGAGAATGATCCAAAGTCAAGGTCCAATGTCAAGAACATTCCATCCGCAGATTTATGACCCAATGTAGATCCAAGTCTCAAGAAAAGTGGAAGTCAAAGCAGAGGAATCTAGTGTCATGGATGTGAAGATATGGGCAATATTGAAATGAATGCCCTACCTTCTAAAGAAGCAAAGAAAGGAATGTCTCACTGGTCCGATGGTGATCTGTGAAGTGACTCAAGAAGAATCACCAAACTTGTTACTACTTCGGAGTTTGTAACTCGATAATGATTCTAGTGATGAGGAAGTGACATTGAAGAGCTTGTCAAACTTACAAGAAGTCGTAGTATCGGCGTCAAGTATGTCAAAGAAATGAGAAATGTAAAAAGTCGATGTGAAGTCGAGACGAGAATGTGAAGTTGGAGGTCAGAAGAAGAAAACACCGGTACTATAAGTCATCTCAACAAGGAATTATAGTGTTGAACCCAAACTTGATCGATGACTAAGTCCGCCAAATGTCGACAATCGAACCGATAAGTTGGAGGAAATCACTGACAAAATGCGTGAAATAATGGTCTAGGATATGGGTCAAAGAAACCCGCCGGTGACAAGAAGAAGAACAGTCGACAAACCAATGTCAAAGAAGATGTCACAACATAAGGCAAGAAATGTGTCCGTCTGTGATACGGCTGCAAAGAAATTTGTTGATAACAAGAAGAAGAACATACCTAATAAACCAATGTCAAAAAGATGTCACAACATTAGTTCAACATCAAGATCGGAGAACATGAAGAAAAAGTTTCAAAGATGGAGATGTCATTATTGTGGAATGTTTGGACACATAAAGCCTTTTGCTATAGACTACATGGATATCCTAATCGACTCCTTATGTCAAGCCTAAGACCAACAAGGTACCATACACTCAACAAAGGAAGAAGAAGACCCACCTTTGATAGCTCACACTCCTTAGTTTCAAGGAAGACTGGTATTTGGCTGGTTGCTCAGTATATAATGAATCAAGAATCTCCTAAATGAAGTCGACTCATACTACCGCTATGTCACTTTGGAGATGGAGCTAAAGGAGAAATCAAAGGTTGGAAACTTGACTTCGAGTTCCAAACCTAAATGAGGTATTGATAGTGAAGGGTTTGACCGCAATCTCATAAGTATCACCAACTGTGATCCGGGATTCAAGGTCAACTTTACCAAGTCCGAATGTCTTGTAACCAATGAAAACAAGAAGTTGTAATGAGAGTCGATCAAAAGATAATCAGCATTTGTGGAGCTCGAGAACACTAACCTATCATCCAGGTTTGCCACCAAAGATGAAAAGGAGGTGAAACTGTGGCACCAAAAGTCGTTGCTCAGCATCTTGAGGATGAAAAGATCATATCCATGGAGGTCGCCGAGGATTCCAAGACTTCATATTGATAGGAGAGGGTGAATGTCAGTCGGAAAGCAAACTGTAATGTCACATCCAATGTCAAGACATCCACCACCTCCAGGCCGGAATCACGCATATGGATCTGATGGCCCTATGCAGTTGAAAGTCTGGTGAAAAAGGTATGCTTATGTTGTTGTGGATGATTTTCTAGATTCACCGGATAAACTTCATCGTGAAAAGATGTTTGATGTCTTTAAAGAATTATGCAAAGACTTCAAAGAGAAAAGAAGGATGCATTGTCGAATTAGAAGTGATCATGGAAAGGAATTCCGAGAATAGCAAGTTTGATGAATTTCTTCCCTCGAAGGAATCAATCATGAGTTCTTCTCTCCTATAACTCCTCAACAAAATGGAGTTGTGGAAAGGAAAACAGACTATACAGAATCTTCCGTAGCAATGATTCATGCTAAGAAACTTCCTATTCATTTTGGGCAAGCTATGAATACACCGCTATGTTTCACAGTAGTCACCTTTGAGAAAGGGAACATCCTTCACCCTTTATGAAATATGGGAAAGAAAACCTACGTGAAGTATTTCCATGTATTTGGTAGCAAATGTTATATTCGGCTGCATCATGATCAAAGGAGAAAGATGGACTCTAAAAGTGATGAAGGCATTTTCTCGGGATACTCTACAAACAACAGAAAGCATATGTGGTATTCAACCTGTGACAAAAGTTATGATGGAGTCTATTAATGTCATAGTTGATGATCACAATGAGGAAAACAATGTCCCATATGATGTTGAAACATTGTTTGAGACATCTCCACAAGTGTCTGATAAGGATGATGTGCCTGTCCCTACTTCACCAAAGTTTGAACTAGAGGAAGCTAACAAAGATCCTTCCATCGAACTCAGAAAGATCATCCAAAGGAACTCACCATTGGAGATCCTAACTGTGGATTCATTACAAGATCCAGAGAAATCATCTCAAATTCTTGTTTTGTGTCTAAGACTGAGCCAAAGAATGTCAAAGAGGCTCTAACTGATGAATACTGGATTGTAGCAATGCAAGATGAATTGAACCAATTCAAACAATACGATAAGTGAGTTAGTTCCTAGACCGTAGGAACAAACATCATTGGCACAAAGTGGATACAAGAACAAGTTTGATGCATGCGGGTTGTCACCGTAATAAAGCAAGACTTGTTGCTCAAGGACACTCAAGTTGAAGGGATTGATTTTGATAAGACTTTGCTTCAGGCCAGCCGGAATCAATCGACATTACTAGGATTTGCTTGCATTCCAAATTCAAGCTGCTTCAGATGGATGTGAAAAGTGCCTTCCTAAATGGCTACTTAAATGAGGAGGTATATGTAGAACAACCTAAAGGATTCAGGATCCTAACTTTCCGATCATGTTTACAAATTGAGGAAGATTTATATGGTCTCAAACAAGCTCCTGTGGCTTGGTATGAAAGGTCGACAAAGTTCCCATCGATAAAGGTTACAGAAGCGAGGTTTGACAAAACCTCTTTGTCAAGGATGGAGGAAAGATAATGGTAGCTCAAATTTATGTTGATGATATAGTTTGAGGAATGTCGATAAAATGGTGAGACATTTTGCCAATCAAATGCAAGTCGAGTTTAAATGAGCCTCATGGAGAATTGACTTACTTTCTTGGACTACAAGTCACACAGATGAAGACTCAACTTCCTCTCTCTCAAAGCAAGTATGCAAAGAATATTGTCAAGAAATTTGGGATGGAAATGCTACCATAAAAGGACTCGCCCTACTCATCTAAAGTTGTCCAAAGACACACAAATGTAGACCAAAGCTTGTATATAAGCATGATAGAAGTCTGTACTTACAGCCAAAGCACCGACATTGCTTTCATTGTTGAGTATGTGCAAGATACCAGTCGAATCCCAAAGTAAGTCACATCAATCGTGTGAAAGAATTATGAAGTATGTAAGTGAACTTACAATTATGGTATGTTGTATTCTCATGACGTGAACCAATTATGTCCTGGTTATTGTGATGTTGATCAATAGTGATATGATAAAGAGCATCGAGGATGCTTCTTTGGGAACAATCTTGTTTCTTGGTTTAGCAAGAAGCAAAACCTGCAGGTCTCTATCCACCATCAAGTTGAATATATAGCAAACAGTAGCGCTTGTTCTCAAATGGTCTCGATGAAGCAGATGTCGATCGAAAGTACAATGTCACACAAGATGTCATGACATTGTATCGTGACAACTCGAAAGCTATTAATATTTCAAAGAATCCTATACAAGACAAAGTAATTAAGACATCGACATTAGACATCACTTCATCGTAGATCTTGTGGAAGAAAAGGTGATTAAATTGAGCATATAGCCACTTTAACTTCAATCGGCCGACATTTTACTAAAGCTCTGATGCTAGTCGCTTGAGAATTTAAGGGCAAGTCGGTATTTGCTAATATGAAGAGTCAGATTACCAATGCTTAACAAGGAATGGAATAGACGTTTTCATTTAATTCTATGGGCTAATTAATTATTTCCTCTTACTTTTCAAAAGTCCAAGAATAGAGATATATATATTTCAATTTGTTCATTTGAATGTATCATATTCCATTCCTTCAAGATACTCTCAAACTCTCGCCAATCTTTTTCTCATTTCCTCAAGATGTCCAACAAAACCGTCATCGCCTTCTTCATCATTAGGAAGTTGCTCCATCTCCCATCGACTCGGTTTAGGCAATGCGTATGCAGATCGAGATCCCGGAGGTTACCTCTACGTGCAATGGCAACCGATCCCGAGGGTCAAGAAACTGCGACTGCATACGTGAAGGTTCAAGAATTTCCTCGTAAGACCTTCCAACCAACTTCCTCTGCTCCTCTGAAATAAAGAAAGGTTCTAGATATGTTCATCAAGCCATAGCTGAATAGTTACTAGGATTCGAATGAGAACATTCTTGCTCCGTGGGTTTCGCTCCATTAAATCAAGAATCTGCTAGCCCTAGTTTAGCAATCGATCCAATGTCACGCTAATGTCAAGACATCCGATGACAACAAGAAAACCCCGAGAATCCCGATAATGAACCTCCGATGAACTTCAAAATGTGTTGTTGATACCAACCGAAGTCCCCTGCACCTCGTTGATGATATTTCGATGGAATCTTGAAGAATCTCCGTGAAACCCTGATGAAAACATGGAAAAGGCTCGCAGAGCCCTCCGATGGAATTTTGAAGAATCACCGAGAAACCCGCATTTACAACCGAAAACTTCTAGTGAAAACTCGAAATGAACCTCCTATCATAGACCGTGAAGAATTCTCCGACAATTACCTTTGTTAGTGTTAATCCAATATTATAAGATAATGATGAATAGAAAAGGGCAGAACGTTACTCCAAGTCCTTCAAGGAGAAGGTTGCTAAAGTTGTTCATAAGTCTCCTAGGGCTGAGAACAAGATCAAGAAAATATGGTAAGTGACAACAAGGCCGGAACTCCAAGGAAGGGTAGGTGAAGACTATTGGTGGTAATCAGACCAAAGAGAACCCCAATCATAAAGAAAGAGAAGGTTCCCAACCAAGAATCATGAGGATTTAGATTTTAATGTTGAAGAGAATGTCTCGTATTCCACTTAGAAAGAAACTACTTTGGCAACCGCCCAAAGTTCCCGAGGTGGCTATTGATAACATTAGTTTCAACCATCTAGAGAATGCTAGCAGATGGAAGTATGTCTGTCTTCGAAAAGAATTGCATTAGAAAATAACTGAACAGAGTGCCTGAACAAGGATGTTATGGATCCGATCAAGGAAGTCAACATGAAACTGTGGTCAAGTTTTTAAATTGTTATGATATTCTCGTGAAGGAGTTCATTGTTAACTGGACTAGGGTCAATCTGATGGGAGATCGCAGATTTTAACACTGTGTTTGTGAGGGAGAAAAAGGAAGTTTTCCCAAGTGTGATCAACAAATTTGGGAAGATCCGATGATGCCAACTGGCTTCAAGAAATCGATAATCGTGTAAAGCAAACAATCGCTAAGCAAGTGAAACATTGGCCATTGAAGGAAAGCTATCGCTAGAAAATTGAGTGTCAAATTTGCTATTCTCGCACAAGATAGGTGTAGCCAACCTGTTCCTACAAACCACAACTCAACCATCTCCATTGGTCTCAGTGTTCATTTTGCTGTTGGAACAAAAGCAAAGTTTGATTATGGAACCTACATTTTTAGCAAACCTTAAAACATGCCGATATTATGCTATGACCAATATCCTTCTCCTCTCAGTGTGGTATTATAATTGATCAATACCCTGAACATTCTAGTAGATAGAGATTCAATCAGAAAAGAGCCCTCGCTCTTGGTTTCCATTACGTTATTTCAGGGAAACATGCCCCGACATTGTCATGACATCTTTGAGACATCATGTGACACCCCAAAATAATTCGATAATTAAATAATTATGATTTTAATTATTAATTTAATTGAGAATATAATTTATTAATATATTGATTTATTGGGATTAATTATGGATTTATTAAGGCGGTGTAGAGTAGCAGCAGGAGTAAAAGACTCTACTCACATTATTTATTTTATTTATGTTAAAGGAATAAAGGAATAAAAGAAGGAAAGAAAGAAAAGGAGTTATTTGGAGAAAACAAGATACGTGAAGTCGAAGAGGAAAAGGAAGGAAGAAGACCCAGTGTCAATCAAGAACCTACAAGGTAAGTGAAGTGATTCTGATTAGTTATTTCAGACATCGGTTTTGAATCAATCAGATAGATTATAGCATGCTAGAAATCTTTAGGAATCTCTCTTCCATGGATATAACCCTATTTGTGTTTGATTGTGTTGGATTGAGAGAATCCATTAATTGTGATATAGGTCAATAATGATGAATAAGACATGTTATATTGTATGTTATCATGATGAATGAAAGTGATTTGTGGTGTCTGGAACATGTAAAACGCTTGAAAGAGTAAGAAAATGATTTTGGGAATCAAGTCACAAACCTGCTTTTGGGTCTGGAGGTCGGGAACCGTTCCCTGCTGGGAGAACCCTGTTCCAGCATGTAAAACTTTGAACTGGGTATTTTGAATCGAGGAACCAACCCTCGGGAGGAACTGTTCCACGTTGATTTTTCCAAAGAAAACTGAATTTTTCTCCGGGAACGGGCCTCACCGAGGAACCAAGTCCCCATACATTTTCCAGTATGGTATTTTTGAATTCTGGGAACCAAGTTACTCCTGTGGAGGAACCGGTTCCATCAAACTTTTGAAAATTTTGAAACTTTGAAAATTCATCTTTCAAACCGTAAGTCCGCTTTGAGCGCTGTTTTGGACGTTGTTTCTAAATTTAATGCTCTATTTTCTAAAATGAAAAGATTTTCTAAGACTTGAAATTATTTTGAAAAGAGTCAATTTCAAATAAAAACTATTGATCGATACATTGAGGTGTATAGCGTGAAACCGTAGTGATGGAGGTATTGGTATAAGTGGATGTAAAGCATGTTTATGTCAGTTGTCAATGCATGATCGTTGAATTATCATGTTGATGGTTTGATTCGCTTATGTTAAATTGATGTATTATATAGACTGGTTGCATGCTAGAGATGTGCGCATATGCATTGTTTGGTGAAGTTAATTCCCATTGGCGGAATTTGACTTGATCACGATAACCGATACCCGAGTGAGGATTGGGTGGTTGGGGCCGATCTATGTCCCGTGTTTATGGATGAATCGATGGTTACCGTATCCTGGTGATGGATCGCGTTGTGACTTGGCACGTGTTGGTACCATATGCATTGAGTCCGATTGATTTGCATGGAATTGTAACATGTTAGGATGTCTTCCAAAGGTTACCATTCTTCGATTGTTAATTGTTGTATGATGATTGTATGGTTGTAATCAGGTATTGAATCAAGTTATGCTAAAATGGTGGATTAATATGCTTATAATATATTGTTGATCGAGAAGCTTATAATATATTTTAATTATGAGAAGTCTCACCCTTACTTTAATAATTTGTATTAAAGTTAGTCAGAGTTGGTGAGGATGGCTCAGAGCTTATCATTTAAGTCCGCTGCGGTCGTTGTCATGCTCTAATTAGATTGTAACATTGGGGAACGTTAGTTGAGGAATTAGATATTGTTTAATTGTTTCTTTAAATTTTGTTGGGAATAATAATGATTGGATTATTCCGTTTTGGTTATGATATTTTCCTACTGTAAGACATGGTCTTATTTTGATCAATTATTTGAGACATTGATCCTCGATGTAGCATGGCTACGCTTATTTGAGGTTTATTTTATTTATTAATTGTGGCATCCCTGTTCCGTGTTAACTCTGATGAATTATGACTTTAATCGTTGATATAATTAATATTATTCGGGATATTTTAGAAGGGGTGTTATACATCAAATGTCAAGACTAACTCTCAAAAGGCATATGTCATTGTGTCGAAGAACTTGCAAGGAGCTTCGCAGGAAGGTAGCCTTGAGGAGCTGATCTCTACTCTGGAAAAGGAGAAAGACATAGAGGTTGAGGATGAAGGGCTAGGAGATGATACTACTGCAAATGAGAATGATGATGTTGATGTTGATCAAGTGAATGTGCTGGTTGAGTTAGAAGATGCAATACTACGTGTTCTTCTAGAAGAGAGCACTTGATTTGTGATCGTTTACCGCTACTTGTGTTTATCTTTGTTGTTCTTGTTGTTGATTTTACTTTTGTTATTTTTGGTTCTGTTTGTTTTGAACTTTGTACTTCTTTGAAGGGATGTAATATTTAACTCTGATGGTACTTATTAATATGATGAATTTTGGGAAATTGTACTGGTACCTTTGGCCCCTTTGTGGCTAAAAAGGGGGAGAAGTTTTTATGGTGTGGGAAATTGTTTGGGAAATTGTGGGTGGAATTTATCTTCATTAGGATCTGGTTTTTTAGCTTTGATTAGCTTAGACTGGTTGTTTTATTCTGCTGCATTAGTTCTCTGATACCTCAGTTTGTTTTAGCCAAAAATTTGCCAAAGGGGAGTTTATGCGTTTTTATGTTGGCATTAATTTTTGGTAAAACTAGGACATAACAATGTCTTGACTAATGTCATGACATTCAGAGTTGAAGATAAATTCTGCATAAGAAGAATGATTCATACCTCGATCGAAGCTATCTCACAGCCGAATTCTCGCAGAAGATTGATGATGTCATAAACGATGTTATGACACTCGTGACATTTGTCGCTCGCAGATTCACTTTTCCGAGACTTTTCGTGAATTCGCTGAGCTATTTTATTATGGTTTATGTAATTGGATCTCATGCTCATGTGGCTTTGTGGTTAATCTTAGTTAACTAGATTAGATTGTTAAAAGACCAAGTCTTTAGATTAATTAAGTAAACCCTAGCTATAATTATGGAAGCCCAAAACCTTACGTGGATCGCTTCTATAATAGGAAAGAAACCTTATTTCATTGCTACGCCTCTTAGGTCGTATTGAAGATTTAGCAGCTTATTATTTGTGTATTCTAGTTACTCTTTGAGCCAAGTAATTATCAATTGATAAGTGCTTTGGACTAGGATTTGTTGAAGTGGTTGTTTATCACCAAAGCTTTGAAGCACGAGTGTTGTGTCTCTTGATTAAAGCTTTGAAGCAAGATCAAGTATGTTTATTGAAGAGTGTCTTCACAATTCAATTAATCATAGATTGATATATCGCCGTGATTGAGGGGAGTTAGTAGGAACTCAGTCTAAGTAGGACTTAGATTGAAGTTGCATTGGGTGTTTTAAGGAAGGAGATAACCGTTGGTTTATTCCTAATTAATTCTACTAATAGTGAATTTCTCCTCGGCTTGGTAGCCCCCAGATGTAGGTGTAGTTACACATTGAACTGGGTAAACAATAGATTGTGTTCTTTACTGCTATTTAAATTAACTGTGTGAATTGTTAATAGAGTGTCGACATCGTGGTCATAACCTTCTCTGACATCACGATCTTGCCAGAATTTCAATTAGGGAATCCTAATACAGTTGTTTCGTTTTCAAGTGTTTTTCTACAAAGTGTTTCAAAAGGATGCGTTCGACCTCACGTCCAATGTATTTATGTTATTTCAAAAGTAAATAAAGTAAAACTTGTAAAGTAGAATGATTTCAAAAGTAAATAAAGTAAAATTTGTAAAGTAGAAACGAAAGCATTTAAATTGTAAGGGTAAATGACATAACACTTAAAATAGTTGAAAGTAAGTTGATTCAAACATACATTGCCCTAGCCCGACTCATTTCGCCGCCGCGATTAGCGTTAGGAAGGTAAAAGTTTGAATTCTCCATAATACACTAAGTGCTTTATTTATAATACATAATCGCTTCCTGAGGGCTTCCTTTACACGCCATGTGTATCCAGAACTTGTCTCCACCAACCCACGTTCTACATTTTGCTCTCTTCCCTCCAAGAAACCTTCCTAGTTATCTGGTCACTTAAATAACTTTGGCTTTTAATATTTTCAAGCCCAATTATCCACTTCAGATCGCAAACACAATCAATTCTACCCCTGGTTGACCCAAATATTACATTAATTCAAAGAATCCTTTTGAATTATTTTCTTCTATTGGTTGGATTTAAACCCATTTGAAAATCCCAACCAACAATGTTTCAGCCAACAATGTTCTTATTCAGTTATTTTATCTAATTGATTTAATTCCTTTTATCTAACTAATATGTCTTATAAATCTTTCTTTATTATGTTTCTTTTATTTGTTCATGATTTAAAAGAGTTTTTAGTTGATAGAATTTTTTTATAATTTTTTAAAATATTTATATCTTTATTAATTTCTTTATTTCTAATAAGTGTTTCTGATATATTATTTATTTTTATTACGATCATTTTTTAATCTATTAAATATTTAATCTGCAATTTATTAGTATTTTTTATCAATAAATAATATTTTTATTTATTTTTCATTGTATTAGTTTTTATATATTATATTAATTATTTTTGGATAATGTCATTATTTAATATTTTTCGTAGTGTATAAGTATTAGTTTTTTATTTCTTTATTTTACACTGTTTTAAAAGATAATTATTCTTTTTTTGTATACAACACAATTTTATTTTTTATACAATTATTAATTATATAAGAATGAAAATAATTAGAGAAAATAAATCTTATCCTCTAATATAAATTGCTCTATAACCAAATAAATAAACATTCATCCTAAAACAAAGAGATCGGTATTCTTATGCAAAATTATTTTGATGCTTTTCTTTTTTCGTTTATGTGCAATAATGAATGATGTAAGCGTGATTATCTCAACAACACAAATAAACTATCAATTATCATCTAATATTGTATGGTATTTTACCCAGTATAATTTTGCAATTTTTATTTAAAGTGTTACTAGAAATATAAGTATATATTGCTCAAGAAGTGAAATGCCTTTTTATTTGTTACAATGTTAAATGCATTTTTAATTTAATATAAATATATATATTAATCAAATATAAATAGTAAAGTAATAAATAAAATATTTTTCATAATATTTTAATATATTGATTTTATAATATGTAATATTTGATATATACAACATACCATAAAGAAAATTGTTACAGAAATAAATATATTTCTTTATTTTTTATACCATCAATTAACATATACATTATACCTAACAATTATTTAATTATACTTTTTTTTCTTTTCGGTTGGATTTTTTTGTGTTGCAGTTATTTAAAGTTTTTTTATATTCAAAAATTTGAACATAGCATTTATCTACCTCGTTCGTGTATATTAATTTATAATTAGGTTGAAAAATAAAGCTTTAAAATAATTTATAAATTTTAATAGTAATTGCAGAAAGTTTAACCATTTTTTATCACTTTAATTTATAAAATATTATTCAGCACACACAAGAGATGTGCTATAATTTTAACTATTAACTATTAATTAATTTCTAGATTTTGCTGATACTTTCTAAAAAAAAAACTTAAATGAAGCATTGGACCGATATTTTACTAATTAATTTTTATAAGAATTATAAGTTGTGTGTTTTTAATGCCATATTTATGAGTATATATATATTTTGCTTAATTCACTTTTTTATCACCCTATTACTCTGTGTTTCGAACAAGTAAAATTATTTAAAAAGTTATTTAATAAATAAGGAATACATAAAATTAAATGAAAATGTAATATGGTTAAAAGTTATAATTGAATGAGTATGCAGTATGTATTTCTAATATATGTAGGATCTAAATATCAAGGTAGATAAGCCGCTGAAGTTGATGATTGATAACAAGAATGCAATCAATCTTGCCAAGAACCCAATGTTGTATGGGAGAAGCAATCATATTGAGACAAAATATCATTTCTAAGACGTCAAGTCCAGAATGGAGTACTAGAACTTGGCACTAGTACCCAAAAAGAGTTGGTAGATGTTATGATAAAGACAAATCAATTTCTCCACTTAAGGAATGGAATTGGTGTAGATAGTTTTAATTAGGGAAAACCTAAATTAAGGGATGGTATTGAAGGATAATTTAGTATTTTAGTATTGCATATGTGACCCTAGTATATGTGTATAAATAGACTAGTGGTTGCTGTCATATCTTTATCTTTTTACAACTTTTGTAGTCGTCATTGGAAAGCAATACGTATATTCTCTCATTCTTCATGTTTTTCACTTTGTGTACAAATAGATAATAGGTTTATTAAAATAGATGTCGTTATATGTTTGTTTACGCAGGGTTTTGGTAAACAATGCCAGTCTCTTGCAAACAAAATTACTTGCGAGATCAACTAGGGAATCCTAATACAGTGTTTCAGTTTTCAAGTGTTTTTCTACAGAGTGTTTCAAAAAGGATGCGTTCGACCTCACGTCCAATGTATTTGTGTTATTTCAAAAGTAAATAAAGTAAAACTTCTAAAGTAGAATGATTTCAAAATTAAATAAAGTAAAATTTGTAAAGTAGAAATGAAAGCATTTAAATTGTAAAGGTAAATGACATAACACTTAAAATAGTTGAAAAGTAAGTTGATTCAAACATACATTGCCCTAGCCCGACTCATTTCGCTCATTCGCTAGATTAGCGTTAGGAAGGTAAAAGTTTGAATCCTCTCCATAATACACTAAGTGCTTTATTTATAATACATAATCGCTTCTGAGGGCTTGCCTTTACACGCCACGTGTATCCTATAACTTGTCTCCACCAACCCACGTTCTACATTTTGCTCTCTTTCCCTCTAAGAAACCTTCGTCCAAGTTATCTGGGTCACTTAAGTAACTTTGGCTTTTAATATTTTCAAGCCCAATTATCCACTTCGTAGACCCCAAACACAATCTATTGTACTGTTGACTAAATAATACATTAATTCAAAAATCCTTTGAATTATTTTCTTCTATTGGTTGGATTTAAACGCATTTGAAAATCCCAACCAACAATGTTTCAGTGTTCTTGTTCAGTTATTTTATCGAATTGATTTAATTCCTTTTATCTAACTAATATGTCTTGTAAATCTTTCTTTATTATGTTTCTTTTATTTTTTTCATGATTTAAAAGAGTTTTTAGTTGATAGAAATTTTTAATAATTTTTTAAAATATTTAGATTTTTATTAATTTCTTTATCTCTATTAAGTGTTTCTGATATATTATTTATTTTTATTACGATCATTTTTTATTCTATTAAATATATAATCTACAATTTATTAGTATTTTTTATCAATAAATAATATTTTTATTTATTTTTCATTGTATTAGTTTTTATATATTATATAAATTAATTTTGGATAATGTCATTATTTAATATTTTTGTGATTATTCTAATTTTTTTGTAGTGTGTACGTATTAGTTTTTTATTTCTTTATTTCACACTGTTTTAAAAGATAGTTATTCTTTTTTTGTATACAACACAATTTTATTTTTTATACAAGAATGAAAACAATTAGAGAAAATAAATTTTATCCTCTAATATAAATTGCTCTATAACCAAATAAATAAACATTCATCCTAAAACAAAGAGATCAGTATTATGTAAAATTATTTTGATGTTTTTCTTTTTTCGTTTATGTACAATAATGAATGATGTAAGCGTGATTATCTCAACAACACAAATAAACTGTCAATTATCATCTAATATTGTATGATACTTTACCCAGTATAACATTGCAATTTTTATTTAAAGTGTTATTAGAAATATAAGTATATATTGCTCAAGTAGTCAAATGCCTTTTTATTTGTTACAATGTCAAATGCATTTTTAATTTAATATAAATATATATATTGATCAAATATAAATAATAAAGTAATAAATACAATATTTTTCATTATATTTTAATATATAAATTTTATAATATGTAATATTTGATATATACAACATACCCATAAAGAAAATTGTTACAGAAATAAATATATTTCTTTATTTTTTATACCTTCAATTAACATATACATTATACCTAACAATTATTTAATTATAGGTTTTTTTTTTTTGGTTGGATTTTTTGTGTTGCAGTTATTTAAAGTTTTTTATATTCAAAAATTTCAACACAGCATTTATCTACCTCGTTCGTATATATTAATTTATTATTAGGTTAAAATAATTTATAAATTTTAATAGTAATTGCAGAATGTTTAACCATTTTTTATCACTTTAATTTATAAAATATTATTCAGCACACACAAGAGATGTGCTATAATTTTTAACTAATAACTATTAATTAATTTCAAGATTTGACTGATACTTTCTAAAAAAAACATAGATGAAGCATTGGAGCGATATTTTACTAATTAATTTTTATAATAATTATAAGTTGTGTGTCATGAATGCCATATTTATGAGTATATATATTTTGTTTAATTCAATTTTTTATCACCCTATTACTCTGTGTTTGGAACAAGTAAAATTATTTAAAAAGTTATTTAATAAATAAGGAATACATAAAATTAAATGAGAATGTAATATGGTTAAAAGTTATAATTGAATGAATATGTAGTATGTATTTCTAATATATGTAGGATCTGAATATCAAGGTAGATAAGCCGCTGAAGTTGATGATTGATAACAAGTATGTAATCAATCTTGCCAAGAACCTAATGCTGTATGGGAGAAGCAATCATATTGAGACAAAATATCATTTCTTAGACATCAAGCCCAGAATGGAGTACTAGAAATTGTGCACTAGTACCCAAAAAGAGTTGGTAGATGTTATGATAAAGACAGATCAATTGCTCCACTTAAGGAATGGAATGGTGTTGATAGTTTTAATTAGGAAATCCTAAATTAAGGGATGGTATTGAAGGATAATTTAGTATTTTAGTATTGAATATGTAACCCTAGTATGTGTGTATAAATAGACTAGTGGTTGCTGTCATATCTTTATCTTTTTACAACTTTTGTAGTCGTCATTGCAGAGCAATACATATATTCTTTCATTCTTCATGTTTTTCACTTTGTGTACTAATAGATAATAGGTTTATTAGCATAGATGTCGTTATATGTTTGTTTACCCTGGGTTTTGGTAAACCATGCCAGCCTCTTGCCAAAAAATTTACTTGCGAGATCAACTTGGGAATCCTAATACAGTGTTTCAGTCTTCAAGTGTTTTTCTACAAAGTGTTTTAAAAAGGATGCGTTCGACCTCACCTCCAATGTATTTGTGTTATTTCGAAAGTAAATAAAGTAAAACTTGTAAAGTAGAATGATTTCAAAAGTAAATAAAGTAAAATTTGTAAAGTAGAAACGAAAGCATTTAAATTGTAAAGGTAAATGACAGAACACTTAAAATAGTTGAAAAGTAAGTTGATTCAAACATACATTGCCCTAGCCCGACTCATTTCGCTCGTTCGCTTGATTAGCATTAGGAAGGTAAAAGTTTGAATCCTCTCCATAATACACTGAGTGCTTTATTTATAATACATAACTACTTCCTAGAGGGCTTCGTTCCTTTACACGCCACGTGTATCCTGTAACTTGTCTCTACCAATCCACGTTCTACATTTTCCTCTCTTTCCCTCCAAGAAACCTTCGTCCTAGTTATCTGGGTCACTAAAGTAACTTTGGCTTTTAATATTTTCAAGCCCAATTATGCACTTCGTAGACTGCAAACACAATCTATTTTACCTGGTTGACCCAAATATTACATTAATTCAAAAAATCCTTTTGAATTATTTTCTTCTATTGGTTGGATTTAAACCCATTTGAAAATCCCTAGCAACAATGTTTCAGCCAACAATGTTCTTGTTCAGTTATTTTATCTAATTGATTTAATTCCTTTTATCTAACTAATATGTCTTATAAATGTTTCTTTTATTTTTTCATGATTTAAAAGAGTTTTTAGTTGATAGAAATTTTTTATAATTTTTAAAAATATTTATATCTTTATTAATTTCTTTATCTCAATTAAGTGTTTATGATATATTATTTATTTTTATTACGATCATTTTTTATTCTATTAAATATATAATCTACAATTTATTAGTATTTTTTATCAACAAATAATATTTTTATTTTTTTTCATTGTATTAATTTTTATATATTATATAAATTATTTTTGGATAATGTCATTATTTAACATTTTTGTGATTATTCTAATTTTTTCGTAGTGTATAAGTATTAGTTTTTTATTTCTTTATTTCACACTATTTTAAAAGATAATTATTCTTTTTTTGTATACAACACAATTTTATTTTTTATACAATTATTAATTATAAGAATGAAAATAATTAGAGAAAATAAATTTTATCGTCTAATATAAATTGCTCTATAACCAAATAAATAAACATTCATCCTAAAATAAAGAGATCAGTATTCTTATGCAAAATTATTTTGATGCTTTTCTTTTTTCTTTTATGTGCAATAATGAATGATGTAAGCGTGATTATCTCAACAACACAAATAAACTGTCAATTATCATCTAATATTGTATGGTATTTTACCCAGTATAACTTTGCAATTTTTATTTAATGTGTTATTAGAAATATAAGTATATATTGCTCAAGTAGTCAAATGCATTTTTAATTTAATATAAATATATATATTGATCAAATATAAATAATAAAGTAATAAATAAAATATTTTTCATAATATTTTAATATATTGATGTTATAATATGTAATATTTGATATATACAACATACCCTTAAAGAAAATTGTTACAGAAATAAATATATTTCTTTATTTTTTATACCTTCAATTAACATATACGTTATACCTAACAATTATTTACTTATAGTTTTTTTTTTCTTTTTGGTTGGATTTTTTGTGTTGCCGTTATTTAAAGTTTTTTATATTCAAAAATATCAACACAGATTTATCTACCTCGTTCGTATATATTTATTTATAATTAGGTTAAAATAATTTATAAATTTTAATAGTAATTGCAGAAAGTTTAACCATTTTTTATCACTTTAATTTTTAAAATATTATTCAGCACACACAAGAGATGTGCTATAATTTTAACTATTAACTATTAATTAATTTCATGATTTGACATATACTTTCTAAAAAAAACTTAGATGAAGCATTGGAGCGATATTTTACTAATTAATTTTTATAATAATTATAAGTTATGTGTTTTTAATGCCATATTTATGAGTATATATATTTTTCTTAATTCAATTTTTTATCACCCTATTACTCTGTGTTTGGAACAAGTAAAATTATTTTTTAAAAGTTATTTAATAAATAAGGAATACATAAAATTAAATGAGAATGTAATATGGTTAAAAGTTATAATTGAATGAGTATGTAGTATATATTTCTAATATATGTAGGATCTGAATATCAAGGTAGATAAGCCGCTGAAGTTGATGATTGATAACAAGTATGTAATCAATCTTGCCAAGAACCTAATGCTGTATGGGAGAAGCAATCATATTGAGACAAAATATCATTTCTTAGACATCAAGCCCAGAATGGAGTACTAGAAATTGTGCACTAGTACCCAAAAAGAGTTGGTAGATGTTATGATAAAGACAGATCAATTTCTCCACTTAAGGAATGGAATTCGTGTTGATAGTTTTAATTAGGAAATCCTAAATTTAGGGATGGTATTGAAGGATAATTTAGTATTTTAGTATTGCATATGTGACCCTAGTATGTGTGTATAAATAGACTAGTGGTTTCTGGCATATCTTTATCTTTTTACAACTTTTGTAGTCGTCATTGCAGAGCAATACATATATTCTCTCATTCTTCATGTTTTTCACTTTGTGTACTAATAGATAATAGGTTTATTAGCATAGATGTCGTTATATGTTTGTTTACCCTGGGTTTTGGTAAACAATGCCAGTCTCTTGCCAAAAAATTTACTTGCGAGATCAACTAGGGAATCCAAATTCAGTGTTTCAGTTTTCAAGTGTTTTTCTACAAAGTGTTTCAAACAAGACGCGTTCGACCTCACGTCCAATGTATTTATGTTATTTCAAAAGTAAATAAAGTAAAACTTGTAAAGTAGAATGATTTCAAAAGTAAATAAAGTAAAATTTGTAAAGTAGAAACGAAAGCATTTAAGTTGTAAAGGTAAATGACATAACACTTAAAATAGTTGAAAAGAAAGTTGATTCAAACATACATTGCCCTAGCCCGACACATTTCGCTCGTTCTCTTAATTAGCTTTAGGAAGGTAAAGGTTTGGCTTTTAATATTTTCAAGCCCCATTATGCACTTTGTAGACTACAAACACAATCGATTCTACCTGGTTGACCCAAATATTACATTAATTCAAAAAATCGTTTTGAATTATTTTCTTCTATTGGTTGGATTTAAACACATTTGAAAATCCCAACCAACAATGTTTCAGCCAACAATGTTCTTGTTCAGTTATTTTATCTAATTGATATAATTCCTTTTATCTAACTAATATGTCTTATAAATCTTTCTTTATTATGTTTCTTTTATTTTTTTCATGATTTAAAAGACTTTTTAGTTGATAGAAATTTTTTATAATTTTTTAAAATATTTATATCTTTATTAATTTCTTTATCTCTATTAAGTGTTCGTGATATATTATTTACTTTTATTACGATCATTTTTTATTCTATTAAATATATATTATGCAATTTATTTGTATTTATATCAATAAATAGTATTTTTATTTATTTTTAATTGTATTAGTCTTTATATATTATATTAATTATTTTTGGATAATGTCATTATTTAATATTTTTGTGATTATTCTAATTTTTTCGTAGTGTATAAGTATTAGTTTTTTATTTCTTTATTTCACACTGTTTTAAAAGATAATTATTCTTTTTTTGTATACAACACAATTTTATTTTTTATACAATTATTAATTATAAGAATGAAAATATTTAGAGAAAATAAATTTTATCCTCTAATATAAATTGCTCTATAACCAAATAAATAAACATTCATTCTAAAACAAAGAGATCAGTATTGTTATGCAAAATTATTTTGATGCTTTTCTTTTTTCGTTTATGTGCAATAATGAATGACGTAAGCGTGGTTATCTCAACAACACAAATAAACAGTCAATTATCATCTAATATTGTATGGTATTTTACCCAGTATAACTTTGCAATTTTTATTTAAAGTGTTACTAGAAATATAAGTATATATTGCTCAAGTAGTCAAATGCCTTTTTATTTGTTACAATGTCAAATGCGTTTTTAATTTAATATAAATAGATATATTGATCAAATATAAATAATAAAGTAATAAATAAAATATTTTTCATAATATTTTAATATATTAATTTTATAATATGTAATATTTGATATATACAACATATCCATAAACAAAATTGTTACAGAAATAAATATATTTCTTTATTTTTTATACCTTCAATTAACATATACATTATACCTAACAATTATTTAATTATAGTTTTTTTTTCTTTTTGGTTGGATTTTTTTGTGTTGCAGTTATTTAAAGTTTTTTATATTCAAAAATTTCAACACATCATTTATCTACCTCATTCGTATATATTAATTTATAATTAGGTTAAAATAATTTATAAATTTTCATATTAATTGCAGAAAGTTTAACCATTTTTTATCACTTTAATTTATAAAATATTATTCAGCACACACAAGATATGTGCTATAATTTTAACTATTAACTATTAATTAATTTCAAGATTTGACTGATACTTTCTAAAAAAAACTTAGATGAAGCATTGGAGCGATATGTTACTAATTAATTTTTATAATAATTATAAGTTGTATGTTTTTAATGCCATATTTATGAGTATATATACTTTGCTTAATTCAATTGTTTATCACCCTATTACTCTGTGTTTGGAACAAGTAAAATTATTTAAAAAGTTATTTAAAAAATAAGGAATACATAAAATTAAATGAGAATGTAATATGGTTAAAAGTAATAATTGAATGAGTATGTAGTATGTATTTCTAATATATGTAGTATCTGAATATCAAGGTAGATAAGCCGCTGAAGTTGATGATTGATAACAAGTATGCAATCAATCTTGCCAAGAACCCAATGCTGTATGGGAGAAGCAATCATATTGAGACAAAATATCATATCTGAGACGTCAAGTCCAGAATGGAGTACTAGAACTTGTGCACTAGTACCCAAAAAGAGTTGGTAGATGTTATGATAAAGACAAATCAATTTCTCCACTTAAGGAATGGAATTGGTGTTGATAGTTTTAATGAGGAAATCTTAAACTAAGGGATGGTATTGAAGGATAATTTAGTATTTTAGTATTGCATATGTGACCCTAGTATATGTGTATAAATAGACTAGTGGTTGCTGTCATATCTTTATCTTTTTACAACTTTTGTAGTCGTCATTGGAAAGCAATACGTATATTCTCTCATTCTTCATGTTTTTCACTTTGTGTACAAATAGATAATAGGTTTATTAAAATAGATGTCGTTATATGTTTGTTTACGCAGGGTTTTGGTAAACAATGCCAGTCTCTTGCAAACAAAATTACTTGCGAGATCAACTAGGGAATCCTAATACAGTGTTTCAGTTTTCAAGTGTTTTTCTACAGAGTGTTTCAAAAAGGATGCGTTCGACCTCACGTCCAATGTATTTGTGTTATTTCAAAAGTAAATAAAGTAAAACTTGTAAAGTAGAATGATTTCAAAAGTAAATAAAGTAAAATTTGTAAAGTAGAAACGAAAGCATTTAAGTTGTAAAGGTAAATGACATAACACTTAAAATAGTTGAAAAGAAAGTTGATTCAAACATACATTGCCCTAGCCCGACACATTTCGCTCGTTCTCTTAATTAGCTTTAGGAAGGTAAAGGTTTGGCTTTTAATATTTTCAAGCCCCATTATGCACTTTGTAGACTACAAACACAATCGATTCTACCTGGTTGACCCAAATATTACATTAATTCAAAAAATCGTTTTGAATTATTTTCTTCTATTGGTTGGATTTAAACACATTTGAAAATCCCAACCAACAATGTTTCAGCCAACAATGTTCTTGTTCAGTTATTTTATCTAATTGATTTAATTCCTTTTATCTAACTAATATGTCTTATAAATCTTTCTTTATTATATTTCTTTTATTTTTTTCATGATTTAAAAGAGTTTTTAGTTGATAGAAATTTTTTATAATTTTTTAAAATATTTATATCTTTATTAATTTCTTTATCTCTTTTAAGTGTTTCTGATATATTATTTATTTTTATTACAATCATTTTTTATTCTATTAAATATATAATCTGCAATTTATTAGTATTTTTTATCATTATATAATATTTTTATTTATTTTTCAATGTATTAGGTTTTATATATTATAAAAATTATTTTTGGATAATGTCATTATTTAATATTTTTGTGATTATTCTAATTTTTTCAGTAGTGTATAAGTATTAGTTTTTTATTTCTTTATTTCACACTGTTTTAAAAGATAATTATTCTTTTTTTGTATACAACACAATTTTATTTTTTATACAATTATTAATTATAAGAATGAAAATATTTAGAGAAAATAAATTTTATCCTCTAATATAAATTGCTCTATAACCAAATACATAAACATTCATGCTAAAACAAAGAGATCAGTATTCTTATGTAAAATTATTTTGATGCTTTTCTTTTTTCGTTTATGTGCAATAATGAATAACGTAAGCGTGATTATCTCAACAACACAAATAAACTGTCAATTTTCATCTAATATTGTATGGTATCTTACCCAGTATAACTTTGCAATTTTTATTTAAAGTGTTATTAGAAATATAAGTATATATTGCTCAAGTAGTCAAATGCCTTTTTATTTGTTACAATATCAAATGCATTTTGAATTTAATATAAATATATATTGATCAAATATAAATAATAAAGTAATAAATAAAATATTTTTCATAATATTTTAATATATTAATTTTATAATATGTAATATTTGATATATACAACATACCCATAAAGAAAATTGTTACAGAAATAAATATATTTCTTTATTTTCCATACCTTCAATTAACATATACATTATACCTAACAATTATTTAATTATAGTTTTTTTTCTTTTTGGTTGGATTTTTTTGTGTTGCAGTTATTTAAACTTTTTTATATTCAAAAATTTCAACCCAGCATTTATCTACCTCGTTCGTATATATTAATTTATAATTAGGTTAAAATAATTTATAAATTTTAATAGTAATTGCAGAAAGTTTAACCATTTTTTTATCACTTTAATTTATAAAATATTATTCAGCACACACAAGAGATGTGCTATAATTTTAACTATTAACTATTAATTAATTTCAAGATTTGGTGATACTTTCTAAAAAAACTTAGATGAAGCATTGGAGCGATATTTTACTAATTAATTTTTATAATAATTATAAGTTGTATGTTTTAATGCCATATTATGAGTATATATATTTTGCTTAATTCAATTGTTTATCACCCTATTACTCTGTGTTTGGAACAAGTAAAATTATTTAAAAAGTAATTTAAAAAATAAGGAATACATAAAATTAAATGAGAATGTAATATGGTTAAAAGTTATATTTGAATGAGTATGTATTATGTATTTAATATATGTAGGATATGAATATCAAGGTAGATATGTCGCTGAAGTTGATGATTGATAACAAATATGCAATCAATCTTGCCAAGAACCCAATGCTGTATGGGAGAAGCAATCATATTGAGACAAAATATCATTTCTGAGACGTCAAGTCCAGAATGGAGTACTAGAACTTGTGCACTAGTACCCAAAAAGAGTTGGTAGATGTTATGATAAAGACAGATCAATTTCTCCACTTAAGGAATGGAATTGGTGTTGATAGTTTTAATTAGGAAATCTTAAACTAAGGGATGGTATTGAAGGATAATTTAGTATTTTAGTATTGCATATGTGACCCTAGTATATGTGTATAAATAGACTAGTGGTTATTGTCATATCTTTATCTTTTTACAACTATTGTAGTCGTCATTGCAGAGCAATACGTATATTCTCTCATTCTTCATGTTTTTCACTTTGTGTACAAATAGATAATAGGTTTATTAATATAGATGTCGTTATATGTTTGTTTACGCAGGGTTTTGGTAAACAATGCCAGTCTCTTGCCAAAAAATTTACTTGCGAGATCAACTAGGGAATCCTAATACAGTGTTTCGGTTTGCAAGTGTTTTTCTACAGAGTGTTTCAAAAAGGATGCGTTCGACCTCACGTCCAATGTATTTGTGTTATTTCAAAAGTAAATAAAGTAAAACTTGTAATGTAGAATGATTTCAAAAGTAAATAAAGTAAAATTTGTAAAGTAGAAACGAAAGCATTTAAATTGTAAAGGTAAATGACATAACACCTAAAATAGTTGAAAAGTAAGTTGATTCAAACATACATTGCCCTTGCCCGACGCATTTCGCTCGTTCGCTTGATTAGCGTTAGGAAGGTGAAAGTTTGAATCCTCTCCATAATACACTAAGTGCTTTATTTATAATACATAACTGCTTCCTGCATGGCTTCGTTCCTTTACACGCCACGTGTATCCTGTAACTTGTCTCCACCAACCCACGTTCTACATTTTGCTCTCTTTCCTTCCAAGAAACCTTCGTCCTAGTTATCTGGGTCACTTAAGTAACTTTGACTTTTAATATTTTCAAGCCCAATTATCCACTTCTGCAAACACAATAGATTTTACCTGGTTGACCCAAATATTACATTAATTCAAAAAATCCTTTTGAATTATTTTCTTCTATTGGTTGGATTTAAACCCATTTGAAAATCCCAACCTACAATGTTTCAGCCAACAATGTTCTTGTTCAGTTATTTTATCTAATTGATTTAATTCCTTTTATCTAACTAATATGTCTTATAAATCTTTCTTTATTATATTTCTTTTATTTTTTTCATGATTTAAAAGAGTTTTTAGTTGATAGAAATTTTTTATAATTTTTTAAAATATTTATATCTTTATTAATTTATGTATCTCTCTTAAGTGTTTCTGATATATTATTTATTTTTATTACGATCATTTTTTATTCTATTAAATATATAATCTGCAATTTATTAGTATTTTTTATCAATAAATAATATTTTTATTTATTTTTCAATGAATTAGTTTTTATATATTATAAAAATTATTTTTGGATAATGTCATTATTTAATATTTTTGTGGTTAATCTAATTTTTTCGTAGTGTAAAAGTATTAGTTTTTTATTTCTTTATTTCACACTGTTTTAAAAGATAATTATTCTTTTTTGGTATAAAACACAATTTTATTTTTTATACAATTATTAATTATAAGAATGAAAATAATTAGAGAAAATAAATTTTATCCTCTAATATAAATTGCTCTATAACCAAATAAATAAACATTCATCCTAAAACGAAGAGATCGGTATTCTTATGCAAAATTATTTTGATGCTTTTCTTTTTTCGTTTATGTGCAATAATGAATGATGTAAGCGTGATTATCTCAACAACACAAATAAACTGTGAATTATCATCTAATATTGTATGGTATCTTACCCAGTATAACTTTGCAATTTTTATTTAAAGTTTTAATAGAAATATAAGTATATATTGCTCAAGTAGTCAAATGCCTTTTTATTTGTTACAATGTCAAATGCATTTTTAATTTTATATAAATATATATATGGATCAAATATAAATAATAAAGTAATAAATAAAAAAATTTTCACAATATTTTAATATATTAATTTTATAATATGGAATATTTGATATATACAACATACCCATAAAGACACTTACAGAAATAAATATATTTCTTTATTTTTTATACCTTCAACTAAGATATACATTATACCTAAAAATTATTTAATTATAGTTTTTTTTTTCTCTTTGGTTGGATTTTTTTGTGTTGCAGTTATTTAAAGTTTTTTATATTCAAACATTTCAACACAGCATTTATCTACCTCGTTCGTATATATTAATTTATAATTAGGTTAAAATAATTTATAAAATTTAATAGTAATTGCAGAAAGTTTAACCATTTTTTATCACTTTAATTTATAAAATATTATTCAGCACACACAAGAGATGTGCTATAATTTTAACTATTAACTATTAATTAATTTCAAGATTTGACTGATACTTTCTAAAAAAAACTTAGATGAAGCATTGGAGCGATATTTTACTAAGGGTTTAATAAGTTTTTGGTCCCTATAAATATCTCAAATTTCGTTTTTAGTCCCTCTAAAATTTTCCTTCAAAGAATGGTCCTCCTAAAAATTTAAATTTTAACTTTTGGTCCCTCCTGCAATTTAGAGGCGGTTTTTACAATTTAGCGACGGTATTTACGACGGTTTTAGCGATTTTTTTCAACTTTTGCTTTATATGTTTTTTAATTTAGCGACGGTTTTTACGACGGTATTAGCGACCGTTTTGTCTCGAGGGACCAAAAAGTTAAAATTTAAATGTTTAGGAGGACCATTCATTGAAGGAAAATTTTAGAGGGACTAAAAACGAAATTTGAGATATTTATAGGGACCAAAAACTTATTTAATCCTTTTACTAATTAATTTTTATAATAATTATAAGTTGTGTGTTTTTAATGCCATATGTATGAGTATATATATTTTGCTTAATTCAATTTTTTATCACCCTATTACTCTGTGTTTGGAACAAGTAAAATTATTTAAAAAGTTATTTAATAAATAAGGAATACATAAAACTAAATGAGAATGTAATATGGTTAAAAGTTATAATTGAATAAGTATGTGGTATGTATTTCTAATATATGTAGGATGTAAATATCAAGGTAGATAAGCCGTTGAAGTTGATGATTGATAACAAGTATGCAATCAATCTTGCCAAGAACCCAATGCTGTATGCGAGAAGCAATCATATTGAGACAAAATATCATTTTTGAGACGTCAAGTCCAGAATGGAGTACTGGAACTTGTGTACTAGTACCCAAAAAGAGTTGGTAGATGTTATCATAAACACAAATCAATTTCTCCACTTAAGGAATGGAATTGGTGTTGATAGTTTTAATGAGGAAATCTTAAACTAAGGGATGGTATTGAAGGATAATTTTAGTATTGCATATGTGACCCTAGTATGTGTGTATAAATAGACTAGTGGTTGAAGTCATATCTTTATCTTTTTACAACTTTTGTAGTCGTCATTGTAGAGTAATACATATATTCTCTCATTCTTCATGTCTTTCACTTTGTGTCATAATAGATAATAGGTTTATTAACATAGATGTCGTTATATGTTAGTTTACCCTGGGTTTTGGTAAACAATGTCAGTCTCTTGCCAAAACATTTACTTACGAGATCAACTAGGGAATCCTAATACAGTATTTCAGTTTTCAAGTGTTTTTCTACAAAGTGTTTCAAAAAGGATGTGTTCGACCTCACATCAAATGTATTTTTGTTATATCAAAAGTAAATAAAGTAAAACTTGTAAAGTAGAATGATTTCAAAAGTAAATAAAGTAAAATTTGTAAAGTAGAAACGAAAGCATTTAAATTGTAAAGGTAAATGACATAACACTTAAAATAGTTGAAAAGTAAGTTGATTCAAACATACATTGCCCTAGCCCGACTCATTTCGCTCATTCGCTAGATTAGCGTTAGGAAGGTAAAAGTTTGAATCCTCTCCATAATACACTAAGTGCTTTATTTATAATACATAACTACTTCCTGGAGGGCTTCGTTCCTTTACACGCCACGTGTATCCTGTAACTTGTCTCCACCAACCCACGTTCTACATTTTGCTCTCTTTCCCTCCAAGAAACCTTCGTCCTTGTTATCTGGGTCACTTAAGTAACTTTGGCTTTTAATATTTTCAAGCCCAATTTTCCACTTCGTAGACTGCAAACACAATCAATTCTACCTGGTTGACCCAAATATTACATTAATTCAAAAAATCCTTTTGAACTATTTTCTTCTATTGGTTGGATTTAAACCCATTTGAAAATCCCAACCAACAATGTTTCAGCCAACAATGTTCTTGTTCAGTTATTTTATCTAATTGATTTAATTCCATTTATCTAACTAATATGTCTTGTAAATCTTTCTTTATTATGTTTCTTTTATTTTTTTTCATGATTTAAAAGAGCTTTTAGTTGATAGAATTTTTTAATAATTTTTTAAAATATTTATATCTTTATTAATTTCTTTATTTCTATTAAGTGTTTCTTATATATTATTTATTTTTATTACGATCATTTTTTATTCTATTAAATATATAATCTGCAACTTATTAGTATTTTTTCCCAATAAATAATATTTTTATTTATTTTTCATTTTGTTAGTTTTTATATATTATATAAATTATTTTTGGATAATATCATTATTTAATATTTTTGTGATTATTCTAATTTTTTCGTAGTGTATAAGTATTAGTTTTTTATTTCTTTATTTCACACTGTTTTAAAAGATAATTATTGTTTTTTTGTATAAAACACAATTTTAGTTTTTTATACAATTATTAATTATAAGAATGAAAATATTTAGAGAAAATAAATTTTATCCTCTAATATAAATTGCTCTATAACCAAATAAATAAACATTCATCCTAAAACAAAGAGATCGGTATTCTTAGGCAAAATTATTTTGATGCTTTTCTTTTTTTCGTTTATGTGCAATAATGAATGACGTAAGCGTGATTATCTCAACAACACAAATAAACTATCAATTATCATCTAATATTGTATGGTATCTTACCCAGTATAACTTTGCAATTTTTATTTAAAGTGTTATTAGAAATATAAGTATATATTGCTCAAGTAGTCAAATGCCTTTTTATTTGTTACAATGTCAAATGCATTTTTAATTTAATTTAAATATATATATTGATCAAATATAACTAATATAGTAATAAATAAAATATTTTTCATAATATTTTAATATATTAATTTTATAATATGTAATATTTGATATATACAACATACCCATAAAGAAAATTGTTACAGAAATAAATATATTTCTTTATTTTTTATACCTTCAGTTAACATATACATTATACCTAAAAATTATTTAATTATAGTTTTTTTTCCTTTTTGGTTGGATTTTTTTGTGTTGCAGTTATTTAAAGTTTTTTATATTCAAAAATTTCAACACAGCATTTATCTACCTCGTTCGTGTATATTAATTTATAATTAGGTTAAAATAATTTATAAATTTTAATATTAATTGGAGAATGTTTAACCATTTTTTATCACTTTAATTTATAAAATATTATTAAGCACACACAAGAGATGTGCTATAAATTTAACTATTAACTATTAATTAATTTCAAGATTTGTCTGATACTTTCTAAACAAAACTTAGGTGAAGCATTGGAGCGATATTTTACTAATTAATTTTTATAATAATTATAAGTTGTGTGTTTTTAATGCCATATTTATGAGTATATATATTTTGCTTAACTAAATTTTTTATCACCCTATTCCTCTGTGTTTGGAACAAGTAAAATTATTTAAAAAGTTATTTAATAAATAAGGAATACATAAAACTAAATGAGAATGTAATATGGTTAAAAGTTATAATTGAATGAGTATGTAGTATGTATTTCTAATATATGTAGGATCTGAATATCAAGGTAGATAAGCCGCTGAAGTTGATGATTGATAACAAGTATGCAATTAATCTTGCCAATAACCCAATGCTGTATGGGGGAAGCAATCATATTGAGACAAAATATCATTTGTGAGACGTCATGTCAGGAATGGAGTACTAGAACTTATGCACGAGTACCCTAAAGAGTTGGTAGATGTTATGATAAAGACAAATCAATTTCTCCACTTAAGGAATGGAATTGGTGTTGATAGTTTTAATTAGGAAATCCTAAATTAAGGGATGGTATTGAAGGATAATTTTAGTATTGCATATGTGACCCTAGTATGTGTGTATAAATAGACTAGTGGTTGAAGTCATATCTTTATCTTTTTACAACTTTTGTAGTCGTCATTGTAGAGTAATACATATATTCTCTCATTCTTCATGTCTTTCACTTTGTGTCATAATAGATAATAGGTTTATTAACATAGATGTCGTTATATGTTAGTTTACCCTGGGTTTTGGTAAACAATGTCAGTCTCTTGCCAAAACATTTACTTACGAGATCAACTAGGGAATCCTAATACAGTATTTCAGTTTTCAAGTGTTTTTCTACAAAGTGTTTCAAAAAGGATGTGTTCGACCTCACATCAAATGTATTTTTGTTATATCAAAAGTAAATAAAGTAAAACTTGTAAAGTAGAATGATTTCAAAAGTAAATAAAGTAAAATTCGTAAACTAGAAACTAAAGCATTTAAATTGTAAAGGTATATGACATAACACTTAAAATAGTTGAAAAGTAAGTTGATTCAAACATACATTGCCCTAGCCCGACTCATTTCGCTTGTTCGCTTCATTAGCGTTAGGAAGGTAAAAGTTTGAATCCTCTCCATAATACACTAAGTGCTTTATTTATAATACATAACTGCTTCCTAGAGGGCTTCGTTCCTTTACACGCCGCGTGTATCCTGTAACTTGTCTCCACCAACCGACGTTCTACATTTTGCTCTCTTTCTCTCCAAGAAACCTTCGTCCTAGTTATCTGGGTCACTTAAGTAACTTTGGCTTTTAATATTTTCAAGCCCAATTATGCACTTCGTAGACTGCAAACACAATCGATTCTACCTGATTGACCCAAATATTACATTAATTCAAAAAATCCTTTTGAATTATTTTCTTCTATTGGTTAGATTTAAAGCCATTTGAAAATCCCAACCAACAATGTTTCAGCCAACAATGTTCTGGTTCAGTTATTTTATCAAATTGATTTAATTCCTTTTATCTAACTAATATGTCTTATATATCTTTCTTTATTATGTTTCTTTTATTTTTTTCATGATTTAAAAGAGTTTTTAGTTGACAGAAATTTTTTATAATTTTTTAAAATATTTATATCTTTATTAATTTCTTTATCTCTATTAAGTGTTTCTGATATATTATTTATTTTTATTACGATCATTTTTTATTCTATTAAATATATAATCTGCAATTTATTAGTATTTTTTATCAATAAATTATATTTTTATTTATTTTTCATTGTATTAGTTTTAATATATGATATAAATTATTTTTGGATAATGTCATTATTAAATATTTTTGTGATTATTCTAATTTTTTCGTAGTGTATAAGTTTTAGTTTTTTATTTCTTTATTTCACACTGTTTTAAAAGATAATTATTATTTTTTCGAATACAACACAATTTTATTTTTTATACAATTATTAATTATAAGAAAGAAAATAATTAGAGAAAACAAATTTTATCCTCTAATATAAATTGCTCTATAACCAAATAAATAAACATTCATCCTAAAACAAAGAGATCAGTATTCTTATGCAAAATTATTTTGATGCTTTTCTTTTTTCGTTTATGTGCAATAATGAATGATGTAAGCGTGATTATCTCAACAACACAAATAAACTGTCAATTATCATCTAATATTGTATGGTATTTTACACAGTATAACTTTGCAATTTTTATTTAATATAAATATATATATATATATATATATATATATATATATATATATATATTGATCAAATATAAATAATAAAGTAATAAATAAAATATTTTTCATAATATTTTAATATATTAATTTTATAATATGTAATATTCGATATATACAACATACCCATAAAGACAATTGTTACAGAAGTAAATATATTTCTTTATTTTTTATAGCTTCAATTAACATATACATTATACCTAACAATTATTTAATTATTGTTTTTTTTCTTTCTTTTTGGTTGGATTTTTTTGTGTTGCAGTTATTTAAAGTTGTTTATATTCAAAAATTTCAACACAACATTTATCTACCTCGTTCGTATATATTAATTTATAATTAGGTTAAAATAATTTATAAATTTTAATAGTAATTGCAGAAAGTTTAACCATTTTTTATCACTTTAATTTATAAAATATTATTCAGCACACACAAGAGATGTGCTTTAATTTTAATTATTAACTATTAATTAATTTCAAGATTTGACTAATACTTTCTAAAAAAAACATGGATGAAGCATTGGAGCGATATTTTACTAATAAATTATTATAATAATTATAAGTTGTGTGTTTTTAATGCCATATTTATGAGTATATATATTTTGCTTAATTCAATTTTTTATCACCCTATTACTCTGTGTTTGGAACAAGTAAAATTATATAAAAAGTTATTTAATAAATAAGGAATACAGAAAATTAAATGAGAATGTAATATGGTTAAAAGTTATAATTGAATGAGTATGTAGTATGTATTTCTAGTATATGTAGGATCTGAATATCTAGGTAGATAAGCCGCTGAAGTTGATGATTGATAACAAGTATGCAATCAATCTTGCCAAGAACCAAATGTTGTATGGGAGAAGCAATCATATTGAGACAAAATATCATTTCTGAGACGTCAAGTCCAGAATGGAGTACTAGAACTTGTGCACTAGTACCCAAAAAGAGTTGGTAGATGTTATGATAAAGACAAATCAATTTCTCCACTTAAGGAATGGAATTGGTGTTGATAGTTTTAATTAGGAAATCCTAAATTAAGGGATGGTATTGAAGGATAATTTAGTATTTTTGTATTGCATATGTGACCCTAGTATGTGTGTATAAATAGACTAGTGGTTGCTATCATATCTTTATCTTTTTACAACTTTTGTAGTCGTCATTGCATATACCTTCATGTTTTCACTTTGTGTACTAATAGATGATAGGTTTATTAACATAGATGTCGTTATATGTTTGTTTCCGGCAATGTTTTTCAAAAAATGTTTCAAAAAGAATTCTCAAATTTCTCACGTCCAATGTATTTGTGTTATTTCAAAAGTAAATAAAGTAAAACTTGTAAAGTAGAATGATTTCAAAAGTAAATAAATTAAAATTTGTAAAGTAGAAACGAAAGCATTTAAATGGTAAAGGTAAATGACATAACACTTAAAATAGTTGAAAAGTAAGTTGATTCAAACATACATTGCCCTAGCCCGACTCATTTCGCTCGTTCGCTTGATTAGCGTTAGGAAGGTAAAATTTTAAATCCTCTCCATAATACACTAAGTGCTTTATTTAAAATACATAACTGTTTCCTTGAGTGCTTTGTTCCTTTACACGCCACGTGTATCCTGTAACTTGTCTCCACCAACCCACGTTCTACATTTTGCACTCTTTCCCTCCAAGAAACCTTCATCCTAGTTATCTGGGTCACTTAAGTAACTTTGGCTTTGAAATTCCTGGCAGCAGATACGTGATGTCTAAGAGAATGTTATGACACCGTATCTGACAAACTGTTTAACAATTCACACAGTAATGTAAAAACAGTAAAGAACACAATCAATTGTTTATCCAATTCAGTGTGTAACTACACCTACATCTGGGGGCTACTAAGCCAGGGAGGAAATTCACTATAAGTAGTATTAATTCAGGAATAAACCAACCAGTTTATCTCCTTCACTTAAGACCTACCCAATGCAACTTCAATCTAAGTCCTACTTAGACCTTGAGTTCCTACTCACTCCCCCTCATTCACAGCAGCAGTGATATCAACCTATTGATTAATTGAATTGTGAAGACACTCTTCAATAAACATACTTGATTTTGCTTCAAAGCTTTAATCAAGAGACACAACACTCGTTCTTCAAAGCTTTGAGTGATAAACAACCCTTACAATCAAATCCTAGTCCAAGGCACTTATCAAATGATAATTGCTTGGCTCACAAGAATAACTAGAATACACAAATTAACAGTCTGCTTAATCTTGTACACAGTAAAAGGCGCTACAGTAACATCAGGGTTTTCTGAATAATATAGAAGTAGTAAAAGTCTTGAACTTGGGCTTCCATAATTATAGCTAGGGTTAACTTGATTTAACCTAAAGACTTGGTCTTTTTAACAAACCAAATTAGGGTTAAACAAAGTTAACCTCAAAGCCACGTGAGCATGTGATCCAACAACATAATCCATAATAAAATAGCTCAACAGAAATCCTGAAAAGTCTCTAGAAAAGTAAATCTATAGAACAGCAAATGTTGCACAGAATGTCATAACATTGGTCATGACATCAGTCATTCTTCTTGCAGATTTCCAGAATATTAGTTAACACCCAGTCTGAGTTGTACCTGTATTATTCTTCTTCTGCAGAATTTATCTTCAACTCTGAATGTCATGACATTAGTCAAGACATTGACATAAACTAGTTTTACCAAAAATTAAGGCCAACATAAAAACACTTACAAACTCCCCCTTTGGCAAATTTTTGGCTAAAACACTAAGTTATCAGAGAACTAATGCAGCAGAAATAAAATAACCAGTCTAAGCTAACTAAGCTAAATAACCAGAGCCTAATAAAGATAAATTCATCCCACAATTTCCCATAAATTCTTCTCCCCCTTTTTAGCCATAAAGGGGCCAAAGGTGCCATTACAGAATCCCAAAATTCATGATATTAAGTAGCAGAAGTTTTAATTATACAGTCAAGTTATGAAATACAGAGATCCAAAACAAAACAAAAACAAAAACAAAAACAACAGAACAATAAAACACAAGCAACAGCAGCACAGGTGATCAATAATCAAGCACTTTCTTCTCCTGAACAAGCACTGTGGTAAGTAGCTTCCTCTGAACTGCTTTCAGCACCAGTCTCTTGCTCCTCTTCAGCATCCTCATGCAAGTCCTCTGCAACATCCTCATCTTGCCTTTCATCCTCAACCTCAGTGTCTTTATTTTCCTGCTCCAAGGTAGAGATCAGCTCCTCAAGAGTTTGCTTTCTTGCTTCCAGCTCCCTGCAAGTCTCTTTCAGCACAGCAATGACATCAACCTTCTGAGATTTAGCTTTGACATTTGATGTCTCAGCAGATGTCACGACAATGTCAGGGACATGTTTCCCCTGAAACAACTTGTAGTGGAAGCCAAGAGCAGGAGCTCTTTTACAAACAGAATCCTGTTCTACCAGGATATCAGGGTATTGGTCAGTGATAATACCACATAGGAGGGAGGGAAAGGCTATGGGACCTTTGATTACATAGCTGTCTGCATGCTTCAGAGTCTGCTCAAAAATATAGGTGCCATAATCAAACTTTGTCTTTGTGCCAACAACATAAATAAATCTTCCTAGACCAATGGAGATGGTGGATTTGTGATTTGTGGGAACCCAGTTAGCTGCACCTATCTTGTGCAGAATGGAAAACTTGACACTTAATTTGCTAGCAGTCAGCTTCCCTTTTAAGGGCCAGTGCTTGACTTGTTTGGCAGTGATGGATTTGCATTCAAGGGCACTTCTGTTCAACTCCCTTTCTAAGGCAATTCTTTTCAGAAAGACATACTTCCACCTGCTAGCATTTTCTGGATGGTGGAAGGAGATGTTATCAATTGCAACCTCAAGGACCTTAGGCAGTTTGCTGGAGGAAGGTTTCTTCCTGAGAGGAATGTCTGAGACATTCCCTTCAACATAAAAATCAAAATTTGATTCCTTATCAGATTCTAAAGGTTCAGGAGCCTTTCTCTTCTTAGAAATTGGAGTTCTCTTTGGTCTGGAGATACTCCCAACAGATTTTACCCTACCCTTTCCTTTGGAGGTTCCAGCTTTCTGATCCTTCCCAGCTTCTTCTCTAGCCTTGTTCTCAGGCCTAGAAGTCTCATGAACAACTTTAGTAGCCTTCTCCTTGGAGGGGCTTTGAGTAGCATTCTTCTTTTCTTTTCTACTCATCATCCTCTTAGCTATGCTAGGGTTAACACCAGCAATTAGGTCATTGTCTGAAAATTCTTCATCAAGATCAATAACAGGAGGTTCAACAACATTTTCAGTGGGGGTTTGGTGATCAATAGTTTTCTCAGGAGATTCTTCAAGATTATCATCAGAAGGTTTCTCTGGAGACTTCTCAATGTTTTCATCAATAGGTTTCTTAGGAGATTTTGCAGTGGTGTCTGTCATACCCCAAAATTTTCCCTCCATCTTCTCAAGGTATTCCATACATCCATGCTCAAGGATTCTTCAAGGGTTGATCAGACAAACCCTCTCCTAGACAATCAACCCAAACTAGGGTTTGGTACTTCTCAGATCAAGATGAGTTTCCAACATCTACAATGTTCATCATGCCTCCTAATATGCTTCAAAGATTCTCCATGTCAAGTTTCAAGCCTCACAAGTCAAGTTTCCTCAGACAATTGCTCAGATGTTTGAAAATCAGTTGTATTGGACAAAAAGTCAACTGTGGTCAACATATAGTCAAACTTCATAATTTTTGGTCAACATCCTCATTTTGAAGTTACATTTATCATTTGATCAAGGGTTGATCATGATTCATCAAGAAAACTCAAGATTTGCTCAAAAGTCAAACTTTCTAAATTAGGGTTTCTTAGTGAAAAGTCAACCAAACTTTGACTGATCATAACTTCCTCATACTTTCTCAGAAATTTTTCCACCACCTCTTGTTTTGAAGGAAATTCAATTCCCTACAACTTTATGTCTCACAAGAATGTTCAAAAAATGCTTCATTTGGAAGGTATGGATAAAAACATTACAGGTCCTTTTCAAAGTCAACAAAAACTCAACATTTTGTTTTGAAGATATATTGAGCATGGAAACTCCAATTGAGATGAAACCAAAGAGGTTGGTTAGAGGACTCTTAGAGCTTTCCAAAAAGTCCAAGAACACTAAAAAATGTGGAAAATTGAGCAAGATACACCATTCACAAGTTGGGCAATTTTGAAGAAGTGCACAAAGAGAGATACTTCTAAAAATCAAAATTTTTGCATATGGGCTTACTTTTTCTTCATCCAAACTTGTTCCTTATGCAATTAGGAATATCCAAGCCCAATGCCACGAATTTTTATTTTATTTTTCTATTTAATTTGGATTTTATTCATTTAAATACAAATTAAATTCAAAAATAAAGTATAAAATCAAAATTAATTGCAAATTTGATTTTTCTCTTTTCCTTGAGATCCAAGAAAACCAATAAAGCCAGCAAATTTCGAAATTTGATTGGATATGGCAAGAATTTGATTGAAATTGATCAAAAAAGAGAAAATTTGATTTGGTACAAAATCAAATATATTTTGCATTGATTGATGATTGATTCTTTCTCAAATCAGCTCCAATTCCATCTACTATATATATACAATACATGCCACACGAATTAGGGTAGAAAAATTGGCTGGAGAAACCCTATTCAAACTCAAAGAAACCGTGCACTTGAAGCAACTGGCAGCCCTAGTTTTGCTTCGATTCAACCAGTTCCAAGCCTTCCATTGCATTCCTTGAGGTCTTTGGAATCGATCCAGACCCTCACAACTCTCAAAAACATCAAGAATTGAGAAATCACGATTTGGTTTGTTCATACTTTTTGAAATTCAATCGCTTATCATGCATTATTAATGTGTTTTGATGTTTGTTTCGTGCTTAGAACAAGGTTTACAAGCTTTCTGGGTCATCCAATTGAGTTTTCGTGACCGGAAACATGATATGCCATGTTTAGGGTTTCAGGTCACGATTTAGGGCTTCTCTAATTAGGATAAATTGGACCAAACCGATGCCATCAGGATGTTCAGTGGACCAAGACGAATCGAACCATGGCTTTAGATTTCATTTATATTACCTGTATGTGATTTTTGATTTAGCAGGGGCCATAGCGTCGAACCAAAGCCGACGCAAAGTTCCCAGAATTTGAATTGAAGAAGATGAAGTTTGGCGCGGGGACGATGCAGTCAGGGAGCGACACATGTTTACATTCCACTCGCTCCGATTTTCAAACAGTAAAACACGCTGGCTCAGTTGGTCATGGCTTGGGTTTGTGAAAGCAAGGACACCGGTTCGATTCCTACCAGGACCACTTATTTTTACTCTTTTTACAAACTAACACATTTTTCATATTTTCTATTTTCTATTTTATTTAATATTTTCATGCATTTTTAATTAATTTCAACAATTTTTGTCATGCATTTAAAAAACATCAAAAAATATTTTTCTTTTTGCATTATTTCCAGAAAATTTTTATTTAATTTATAAAATTAAAAAATATAATTTTGCATGCATATTTAATTTAATTGCTAATTTATCATTTAAATCACATTTAATTGTTTTTTAATTATTAAATTACCTCCAAAAAATCCCAAAAAATTATTTTAGCATATTAATGTTATTTCCAGTATGAAATATTTTTCTCATTTAAAAATTATCATTTTTGCTAACATTTTTCCCTTATTCGATTTCCTCGTATTTTCCGATTTCTCTCATCTTTTCACAGGTTATCCCGTTTCGGACGATTTCTTTTTACTGTTTTCTTTTTTCCAATGATGTAATTGCTCATGGGATGTAATAGTTTAATTAGGGCTTTTATTTTCCGCATTTTTTATGTATCTGCCCCAAAGCCATGTAATAGCGTAGGATTTATCTTTCCGCACTTTATACTTCCGCATTTTAATTTCCGCACCTTATAAACTGTTAGTAATTAGGCGTGTATGGCAAGATAAAATTGAACATAGCTCACTCTAATTTTCAAGATAACATGAACCTGAAATCAACACACTCTTTTCACACATGCACCCCTTAGGGTAATTCTCTCTCGTTGCCTTTACGAATCCAAATGGTCATGTCCCTCGAACGTAGAGGTATTCTAGCACCGTTGCCTTCGAAACAAATCATCATAGTCCCTTCGATACAAAGATCATAAGACCCACGATGTCGCCTCTGAATACATGATCTTGACCCTCGATTGTCACCTACGAAAAATGATGATAGTCCCTTCGAATGTGCTAGGATACTTCCTACAAGTTGCTTTCTATGACCATCCGATGTCCCTTCGAATGTCCCGCTTACATCCAACGAATGGAGTTACCTACCAACTAATGGTATGGATAGCGCTATTCTAAAGGAAAGTAAAACAATACATGAAAATGACCAATTCTGAGTAGGTAATAAGACTTTTAGTTGCTTGCTCTATCAAAATACTTTTTGCACCTCACACTTTTGTCAAAGTTTAAACTCTTTTCAAAAACAATACATTTCCGAACACTTTGTATACATTCCTACATGAATCATTACAAAGTCAAAGCTAAATGCCTTTTCAAAACATTTTTGTCAAACACACAGAAAGCACAATTTTAAAGTGATCTAAGAGCAACTAAGAGCCGTAGATAACTACGGATGGAAAGGGTGCTAATACCTTCCTTTTCATAACCTTCTCCCTTACTCTAATCTAACGAAGGTCTTTTTCGTACTTTTACCTTCCCTTAATTGGATAAAAGAAAAGTCGGTGGCGACTCTTGCTATCCGCACATTTGCGATACAAAATCCTACAAAGTCGGTTCACCGTGTTACGTAATCGGCGACTGAGGAGACACCTTAAAGAGAGAATGCCTTAGGATTTTAGATCACCTTTATTGCTTTTTGTTTGACTTGCTTGCTTTATCTTTAAGGGTTGCTTGGGTATTATATTGTGGGGATCCTACACGGATCCGGTTTCCTTTTAGGTAAGTAGCAATAAATCATCGCGACCGTTAGACGATATCGAAACGGTCAACATGATGGCTACGTTAGTGTGACACTTTAGATGTCTTGATACTCTTCATTCCCAAGTTGAGGATAGTATTTGGCTTCTGCGTGGTATCATCAAGCACTAACTAAACTTTTAGAACCGTAATTGACCCATCTTGGCCATTAGAAGGTAGCGAGATGGCGGCGGCAGACTAAGGTTGGTTGATACTGATGCTACGCTCATTGAGATCGACGGATATTTTTGGTCGACCACTTGGTAGTCGTATTGAAATAAACGCCACGAGAAAGATCAATGATGTGAGATTCCTAGAACCGGTTACTATTATAGGACAGGATGAACCAACTCAAACTTTTGGTGGGGTAATCACCTATACCTCTTGCAAGCCTTAAACCTAGGCTCATTGTGTGAATTGTTTGTGTGTGCTAAACATGACATCATGACATCATTCGCATTGCATATCATTTCTAACTATTTCAAGGACCTAGGATTTATCTTTGCTCTTTTGTAGGTATTATGGCTTCTAGAAAGACTATCCGAATCAACTTCATGGGTATACCTTCTCACTCAAAGAATTGGTTTGAAATTCGACCATGCCCTTCATCAAGACATGGTTATCTCTTGACTTGGTTATCTCCTTTTGAAGAAGATATGATGCATGTCCTATTCCAGTTCTTTGATCCAAACACCATTGCTTTACATTCCCATTATCGTTGGTTCCTACTTTGGAAGAGTTCTCTAAGCTACTTGGGATACCTATTCTTGACCAAATGCCATTCACGGTTTAGAAAAGGTTCCTAAGTACGAAGACATCGATCCGCTTACATCTTAAGCGCTCAGACATTGAAGCCAATTGGGAAACCAGAAGTGGAGTTAAGGGTTTACTTGCCAAGTTCTTAATTAAGAAAGCCCGAGAATTCCTCAAAGTTATGAGTTTCCATGCATTTGAAGACATTGTGGCCTTGATAATCTATGGTTTGGTTCTATTTCCTAACTCGGATCAATTCATAGATGTCAACACCATCAAGTTATTCCTTACCCGCAATCCAGTGCCTACCTTACTTGGAGATATCCTACATTCTCTCCACACTCGTACCGTCAAAAGACAAGGAACTCTCATGTGTTGCATCCCGTTACTTTCCAGGTGGTTTGTTTCGCACCTTCCCCCATCAGTTTTGAAGAACGAACAAAGATTGAAGTGGTCTCAAAGACTAATGTCACTCTCTCATTCAGATATCCGTTGGAGTTTTTTTCTCTCAAAAGGACTTCACATTCATTGAGCGTTGTGGAGAATTCCCTAATGTACCACTGCTTGGTATAAGGGGAGGTATTACTTACAACCCTTCTCTTGCTCTACGTCAGTTTGGTTTTGCTCGAAGAGATGGTCCGCATGATATGCTTCTCCAAGACATTATGTTCGACTACAATCACGATCTCCAGAATTGCCGACGAATGTTCATACACGCTTGAGGCATGGTAAAGAAGACTGATACCAAGTCTTTGGGACACCAAAACTCCATTCCTTGGGAACCTTACCTCAAATGGGTGCGAGCTCGAGCTCAAAACCTCATGATGCCATTCACGCCTGTTTTACCAGTAATTATGGAACCTGTTGCTATGAGTGACGAACCCTATCCTGTTCTCCATCCTGACATGCCTACTGATTTTGAAGACTTGAAGAGATCCTGGATTCAGCTTAAAGAAGAGAGGGATACCTTTGAAGCTCAGTGTTATGCAAGCGAGAAGAAAGTGCTAGAGTTGACCAAGCTGCTTCACGAGGAGCGGAACATCAACGCCTACCTCGGCACCAAAAGGAAGCGCCCATGGGAGATCTAGAGCTTTAGGATTTTTTATGCTTTTCTTTTATTGTTTTGAACTATCTTTTGTACTTAAAAAGAAAGAATAATAAAAAGAGTACTAATAAATGTTTGTTCATTGCTTGTTTAACAAATTTAAATCTCTAAGGTCCTTGAAAACATTGCATTGCATTCGCATAAACATTGCATATCATAGCATAACATTGCATCACGGTACATTGAAGATTGGTTTTCTCATTTGCTCGCTATTTATTTTAGCGTAAATGGCTCTTGAACAGTCAAAGATCTCCGTGCTCGGATGCTCGGCCCAACAGATGTTCACCGCTTGGTCCAAGGCCAAGAAGATTTGAAGAAGCTCATCAACGAAGAAGAAGGTTGTTGGTCTTCTCAACATGGGCGACGCTACAAAGGTGGTCCTAAGAGGGTCGTCGGATAGAGCTCTCTCAAGGAAGTGTCAAGAACGAGGGAGGTCGAGGGTAATGAAGATGACCCAGAAGCCTAAGAAGGAGGGAGAAGATCGCTCGACCATAGCGACTGATGAAGATGACAAGTACAAACAGCTTGAAGACCGCCTGAATGCTGTGGAAAACCTGAAGATGTCCGGGCTGAATTTTGATGATCTGAGTCTTGTCCCTGGTGTGGTGATTCCTCCTAAGTTCAAAGTTCCAACTTTTGCCAAGTATGATGGCATTTCTTGTCCTAAGCTTCATCTGAAGTCCTATGTTCAGAAGATCAATCCCCACACTGATGATAGAAAGTTGTGGATGCACTATTTTCAAGAAAGTTTGTCCGGAACTCAATTGGAGTGGTACTATCAGCTAGAGAATGACCGTATCTGTACCTAGAGTAACTTAGCAGATGCTTTCTACAAGCAATATGAGTACAATGCTGAATTGACACTCACTCGTATGCAACTCCAGAGCATGTCTATGGGTCGTGATGAGAAGTTCAAGGAGTATGCTCAAAAATGGAGAGATCTAGCAGGCAGAGTTCAACCACCCTTGTCCAATAGGGAATTGGTTGATATGTTTATGGGAACGCTGACAGGCCTGTTCTTCAATCATCTGATTGGAAACTCTTCAGCCGGATTCACTAAGTTGATATTGACAGGAGAGCATATTGAAGCTGGTATCAAAAGTGGAAAGATTCAGATAGAGACATCTTCAAATGCTGCAAAGAGATCTTTTGGTGGTAAGAAAGAAACTAATGCTGTGTATGGTCAGAAAAGCCGAGCCAAGACCGACCATGCTCAAAAAGGGTTGTGATCTCCAATCCTACATCAAGACAACTCGAGACAACGCAGAACAACGCTACCAAGGCAACGAAGATCAACATGCCATTGTCACAAGCCTTGCAACACATGTTGAAAGCAGAGTTGATAACCTTGAGAGATCCTCCTCAAAACATCAACACTTCCTCTCCGAGATACAATCCTAATGCTAAGTGTGCTTACCATTTTAATAGCCCTGGACATAGTACTGATGACTGTTGGGCTCTGAAGAACAAGATTCAAGATATGATTGAAGCTAAGCAGATTGAGTTTGATCCTCCTATTGAGACTCTGAATGTGATCAACGCACCCATGCCTAACCATGACAAGAGTTCCAATGTTGTTGGTGACGATACTTATGTTTTCAACATAGATGATTTGACCATTCCTCGATGACTATGAGAACTTGCTGCGGTGTTAACCAGTGATGCCTAGAGAATTGTTGGTGCCCATCTCGCACCGATGGTTGCTTGGTTAAGAAGACGTGTTCGCATGATGAATAACCGTGAGATACTATTTCTAAAACCACCTGTGCAGAAGCTGTGTGAAGATATGCCTAAGTTGAAGATCGAAGATGTGAACGAAACTGCACCATCTGTGTGGGATACCTTGGGGCAGCCAAGTGGAAAGTACGATTACATGGTGAAGTACACTAATCCTGAGAGCTACAAGATTCCTATAGAAGATGTTAAGGTGACCGGATGGGGTGACGATTTCCCGGAAGACTATGCTGATGTTAACACCATAAGGATTTCCTCTGCTGATCCTGTGCCTAGAGTGGCACCTCATTATCACTTCTCCAAGGCCAGTTCCATATTCCTCTGACAAAGCTATTCCTTGGAATTATGGAGCTGATGTTTACTATCATGGCGTTAAGCAAGACCCTCTGACCTTTGAAGATCTTACAGTTGAAGCTACCATTCCTGACATTGACAACATCACCGGATCAAGTAAGGTGACCCGAACCGGAAGAGTGTTCTCTGCAGATATCTCTCCTCAAAAGACACTGCGACTCCACTCGCATTCCAACTATTCAATCCATTCCCAAGCTAGAGGAAAGAATCTGACTCACCCTACTCAACCAGAAGTACCAAAGGAAGTTACTGAAGACACCTCCAAACAAGAAATGGAGGAAATTCTGAAGATCATCAAGAAGAGTGACTACAATATTGTGGAACAGTTGGGACAAACTCCGTCCAAGATCTCCATGATTGCTCTGCTCTTGTGCTCTGAGGCTCATGCTAATGCCCGTGAAGTTTCAAGAATGCTCACGCACCGCAAGACACCACTACCGACCGGTTTGAAGTTTGTATTGCTAGCCGGCTGCCAACAACGGCCTAGGCTTCTCGATGTTGATTTGACTCGAAAGAAACACAACAAAGCCTTGCACATCTCTTGAATGCAAGGGCATTACATTGTCTCATGTTTTGGTTGATACGGTCGCTCTCAATATCCTTCCAAGACCGCTTTTGATCTTGATGTCGAAGGGTTGTTTCGAGACCGGTGACATTATTGTGAGAGCTTTCGATGGTTCTAAGCGAACTTGGAGAGCTCACTCTCCAAAGTTGGTTCTCGACTTTTGACTCTACTTTGTCATGGACATCCGTCTTTTACTTGCTTACTTGGACGCCTTGATACATGGGCGGTCTTCTACCTTGCATCGGTGAAATACCCAGTGAAGGGGAAGGTTGTTACAGTATGTGGTGAAGAAGAATATATGGTCAGTCATCTACAATCATTCCGATACCTTGAGGTGGAGGGTGAATTCTTTGAGACTCCATGTCAAGCTTTTGAAACAATCCCCAGAGTCATGTCTGTTGACTCTCCTGTCACTCCTGAAGTTGCACAAGTTCCGCCTAGGATGGCCTCGCTGAAAGATGCTTAAGCGGCAGTTGAAGAAGGAGGTAGTTCTATTTGGGGACAACTCCCTGATCTTCCATTCAAATCTGACAAGACTGGTTTAGGCTTCACCATCAAAGGTCAGAAGATGATACGCCGCGAATGTGCCGGCCAACTTCCTTTCCGCATCAGTCAGAGTGGAATCCATGCTATAGAAGACAACGACAATGACTTCGACATCAGCAAGTGGATCTTCCCAACTCCAGACAAGGGGCTCAGTAATTGGAAGATTGAAGACATCATACCAATCTCCTTTAGACAGGAGTAATTGCTCTTGTTTTGTTTTTCTTTTCGTATTTTCTTTGTTTTGAACTAACTCTAAAGCCTAGTGCCTTGCCCGGGGCATCATGGCTCGTTTGTGAGGGTTATTATCTGTCATTTACATATTTTCATTCAATAAAATCGTTGGACTTTTGCATTCTATTTTTGCTTTCTTTTACTTTATCACCCCTTCAAAAAGCTATGTGTTTCTTACACACACCCACGTGATACACTGCAGAATCACTCCGAATCTCGTTGATAACAGCTATGCTATTGCTAAATATGATTTCGATAATCCGATCTACCAAGCCGAAGACGAAAGTGAGGAAAATTGTGAAGTGCCAGGAGAACTTGTCAGACTGCTACAGCAAGAAGAACGGGTTATACAGCCACACGAAGAGCAGGTTAAGGTTGTGAATTTGGGTACTGATGAAGACAGAAAAGAGATCAAGATAGGAGCGGGTCTTGAGGACAGTGTTAAAAAGAGATTGGTTCAGATGCTACGAGACTATATTGAGGTTTTTGCTTGGTCATACGAAGACATGCCGGGTTTAGACATTGATATTGTGGTACACCGATTACCGACACAGGAAGGTTTTCTCCCAGTGAAACAGAAGGTTCATCGCATGCGTCCTGAGATGTTAGAGAAAATCAAAGCCGAAGTTATGAAGCAGTTCAACGCCGGTTTCTTAGCTGTCACTTCCTCATCACTAGAATCATTTTCAGAGTTACAAACACCAGATAGTGCAGTAACTAGTTTGGCAGATTCTTCTTCAAAATCACTTTCTGAGTCACCATCAGACCAAGTGACAGACATTCCTTTCTTTTGTTTCTTTAGAAAGGTAGGACATTCAGCTCGAATGTGCCCATATCCTTCACATCCATGGCATTGGATTCCTCTGCTTTGATTTCCCTTTTCTTCAGACTTGGTTCTTCTGTTGGAGTCATAGGTTCTGCTAATGTCAGATGGGATGTTCTTGACATTGGACCCTGACTTTGGGTCAATTCTCTTGATGAGTTTGTTGAACTGCCTTCCAAGCATAGCTATTGCTTCTGATATCTTCTCTTCATCACCTTCCTTGCTTTCCCCTTCAGTATAAGAACGAAAATAATTAGAGAAAATAAATTTTATCCTCTAATATAAATTGCTCTATAACCAAATAAATAAACATTCATCCTAAAACAAAGAGATAACTATTCTTATGCAAAATTATTTTGACGCTTTTCTTTTTTCGTTAATGTGCAATAATGAATGATGTAAGCGTGATTATCTCAACAACACAAATAAACTGTCAATTATCATCTAATATTGTATGGTATTTTACCCAGTATAACTTTGCAATTTTTATTTAAAGTGTTATTAGAAATATAAGTATATATTGCTCAAGTAGTCAAATGCCTTTTTATTTGTTACAATGTCAAATGAATTTTTAATTTAATATAAATATATATATTGATCAAACATAAATTATAAAGTTATAAATATAATATTTTTCATAATATTTTAATATATTAATTTTATAATATGTAATATTTGATATATACAACATACCCATAAAGAAAATTGTTACAGAAATAAATATATTTCTTTATTTTTTATACCTTCAATTAACATATACATTATACCTAACAATTATTTAATTATTTTTGGTAGGATTTTTTTGTGTTGCAGTTATTTAAAGTTTTTTATATTCAAAAATTTCAACACAACATTTATCTACCTCGTTCGTATATATTAATTTATAATTAGGTCAAAATAATTTATAAATTTTAATAGTAATTGCAGAAAAATTAACCATTTTTTATCACTTTAATTTATAAAATATTATTCAGCACACACAAGATATGTGCTATAATTTTAACTATTAACTATTAATTAATTTCAAGATTTGACTGATACTTTCTAAAAAAACTTAGATGAAGCATTGGAGCGATATTTTACTAATTAATTTTTATAATAATTATAAGTTGTGTGTTTTTAATGCCATACATATGAGTATATATATTTTGCTTAATTAAATTTTTTATCACCCTATTACTCTGTGTTTGGAATAAGTAAAATTATTAAAAAAGTTATTTAATAAATAAGGAATACATAAAATTAAATGAGAATGTAATATGGTTAAAAGTTATAATTGAATGAGTATGTAGTATGTATTTCTAATATATGTAGGATCTGAATATCAAGGTAGATAAGGCGCTGAGGTTGATGATTGATAACAAGTATGCAATCAATCTTGCCAAGAACCCAATGTTGTATGGGAGAAGCAATAATATTGAGACAAAATATCATTTCTGAGACGTCAAGTCTAGAATGGAGTACTAGAACTTGTGCACTAGTAACCAAAAAGAGTTGGTAGATGTTATGATAAAGATAGATCAATTTCTCCACTTAAGGAATGGAATTGGTGTCGATAGTTTTAATTAGGAAATCCTAAATTAAATGATGGTATTGAAGGATAATTTAGTATTTTAGTATTGCATATGTGACCCTAGTATGTGTGTATAAATAGACTAGTGGTTGCATTCATATCTTTATCTTTTTACAACTTTTGTAGTCGTCATTGCAGAGCAATACATATATTCTCTCATTCTTCATGTTTTTCACTTTGTGTACTAATAGATAATAGGTTTATTAACATAGATGTCGTTATATGTTTGTTTACCCTGGGTTTTGGTAAACAATGCCTCTTGCCAAAAATTTACTTTAGATCGACTAGGGAATCCTAATACAGTGTTTCAATTTTCAAGTGTTTTTCCACAAAGTGTTTCAAAAAGGATGCGTTCGACCTCACGTCCAATGCATTTGTGTTATTTCAAAAGTAAATAAAGTAAAACTTGTAAAGTAGAATGATTTCAAAAGTAAATAAAGTAAAATTTGTAAAGTAGAAACGAAAATATTTAAATTGTAAAGGTAAATGACATAACACTTAAAATAGTTGAAAAGTAAGTTGATTCAAACATACATTGCCCCAGCCCGACTCATTTTGCTTATTCGCTTGATTAGCATTAGGAAGGTAAAAGTTTTAATCCTCTCCATAATACACTAAGTGCTTTATTTATAATACATAACTGCTTCCTGGAGGGCTTCGTTCCTTTATATGCCATGTGTATCCTGTAACTTGTCTCCACCATCCCACGTTCTACATTTTGCTCTCTTTCCCTCCAAGAAACCTTCGTCCTAGTTATCTGGGTCACTTAAGTAACTTTGGCTTTTAATATTTTCAAGCCCAATTATCCACTTCGTAGACTGCAAACACATTCTACCTGGTTGACCCAAATATTACATTAATTCGAAAAATCCTTTTGAATTATTTTCTTCTATTGGTTGGATTTAAACCCATTTGAAAATCCCAACCAACAATGTTTCAGCCAACAATGTTCTTGTTCAGTTATTTTATCTAATTGATTTAATTCCTTTTATCTAACTAATATGTCTTATAAATCTTTCTTTATTATGTTTCTTTTATTTTTTTCATGATTTAAAAGAGTTTTTAGTTGATAGAAATTTTTTATAATTTTTTAAAATATTTATATCTTTATTAATTTCTTTATCTCTATTAAGTGTTTCTGATATATTATTTATTTTTATTACGATCATTTTTTATTCTATTAAATATATAATCTGCAATTTATTATTATTTTTTATCAATAAATAATATTTTTTTTATTTTTCATTGTATTAGTTTTTATATATTATATAAATTATTTTTGGATAATGTCATTATTTAATATTTTTGTGATTATTCTAATTTTTTCATAGTGTATAAGTATTAGTTTTTTATTTCTTTATTTCACACTGTTTGAAAAGATAATTATTATTTTTTTGTATACAACACAATTTTATTTTTTATGAAATTATTAATTATAAGAACGAATATAGTTAGAGAAAATAAATTTTATCCTCTAATATAAATGGCTCTAAACCCAAATAAATAAACATTCATCCTAAAACAAAAAGATCAGTATTCTTATGCAAAATTATTTTGATGCTTTTCTTTTTTCCTTTATGTACAATAATGAATGACGTAATCGTGATTATATCAACAAAACAAATAAACTGTCAATTATCATCTAATATTGTACGGTATTTTACCCAGTATAACTTTGCAATTTTTATTTAAAGTGTTATTAGAAATATAAGTATATATTGCTCAAGTAGTCAAATGCCTTTTTATTTGTTACAACGTCAAATGCATTTTTAATTTATATATATATATATATATATATATATATATATATATATATATATATATATATATTGATCAAATATAAATAATAAAGTAATAAATAAAAAAAATTTCTTAATATTTTAATATATTAATTTTATAATATGGAATATTTGATATATACAACATTCCCATAACGAAATTAATACAGATATAAATATATTTCTTTATTTTTTATACCTTCAATTAACATATACATTATACCTAACAATTATTTAATTATAGTTTTTTTTTTCTTTTTGATTGGATTTTTTGTGTTAGTTATTAAAAGTTTTTTATATTCAAAATTTCAACACAAGATTTATCTACCTCGTTCAGTATATATTAATTTATAATTAGGTTAAAATAATTTAGAAATTTTAAAATCAATTGCAGAAAAATTAACCATTTTTTATCACTTTAATTTATAAAATATTATTCAGCACACACAAGATATGTGCTATAATTTTAACTATTAACTATTAATTAATTTCAAGATTTGACTGATACTTTCTAAAAAAACTTAGATGAAGCATTGGAGCGATATTTTACTAATTAATTTTTATAATAATTATAAGTTGTGTGTTTTTAATGCCATACATATGAGTATATATATTTTGCTTAATTAAATTTTTTATCACCCTATTACTCTGTGTTTGGAATAAGTAAAATTATTAAAAAAGTTATTTAATAAATAAGGAATACATAAAATTAAATGAGAATGTAATATGGTTAAAAGTTATAATTGAATGAGTATGTAGTATGTATTTCTAATATATGTAGGATCTGAATATCAAGGTAGATAAGGCGCTGAGGTTGATGATTGATAACAAGTATGCAATCAATCTTGCCAAGAACCCAATGCTGTATGGGAGAAGCAATAATATTGAGACAAAATATCATTTCTGAGACGTCAAGTCTAGAATGGAGTACTAGAACTTGTGCACTAGTAACCAAAAAGAGTTGGTAGATGTTATGATAAAGACAGATCAATTTCTCCACTTAAGGAATGGAATTGGTGTCGATAGTTTTAATTAGGAAATCCTAAATTAAAGGATGGTATTGAAGGATAATTTAGTATTTTAGTATTGCATATGTGACCCTAGTATGTGTGTATAAATAGACTAGTGGTTGCTTTCATATCTTTATCTTTTTACAACTTTTGTAGTCGTCATTGCAGAGCAATACATATATTCTCTCATTCTTCATGTTTTTCACTTTGTGTAGTAATAGATAATAGGTTTATTAACATAGATGTCGTTATATGTTTGTTTACCCTGGGTTTTGGTAAACAATGCCAGTCTCTTGCCAAAAAATTTACTTGCGAGACCGACTAGGGAATCCTAATACAGTGTTTCAATTTTCATGTGTTTTTCCACAAAGTGTTTCAAAAAGAATGCGTTCGACCTCACGTCCAATGTATTTGTGTTATTTCAAAAGTAAATAAAGTAAAACTTGTAAAGTAGAATGCTTTCAAAAGTAAATAAAGTAAAATTTGTAAAGTAGAAACGAAAATAGTTAAATTGTAATGGTAAATGACATAACACTTAAAATAGTTGAAAAGTAAGTTGATTCAAACATACATTGCCCTAGCCCGACTCATTTCGCTCTTTCGCTTGATTAACGTTAGGAAGGTATAAGTTTGAATCCTCTCCATAATACACTAAGTGCTTTATTTATAATACATAACTGCTTCCTGGAGGGCTTCGTTCCTTTACACGCCACGTGTATCCTGTAACTTGTCTCCACCATCCCACGTCCTAGTTATCTGTGTCACTTAAGTAACTTTGGCTTTTAATATTTTCAAGCCCAATTATCCACTTCGTAGACTGCAAACACATTCTACCTGGTTGACCCAAATATTACATTAATTCGAAAAATCCTTTTGAATTATTTTCTTCTATTGGTTGGATTTAAACCCATTTGAAAATCCCAACCAACAATGTTTCAGCCAACAATGTTCTTGTTCAGTTATTTTATCTAATTGATTTAATTCCTTTTATCTAACTAATATGTCTTATAAATCTTTCTTTATTATGTTTCTTTTATTTTTTTCATGATTTAAAAGAGTTTTTAGTTGATAGAAATTTTTTATAATTTTTTAAAATATTTATATCTTTATTAATTTCTTTATCTCTATTAAGTGTTTCTGATATATTATTTATTTTTATTACGATCATTTTTTATTCTATTAAATATATAATCTGCAATTTATTATTATTTTTTATCAATAAATAATATTTTTTTATTTTTCATTGTATTAGTTTTTATATATTATATAAATTATTTTTGGATAATGTCATTATTTAATATTTTTGTGATTATTCTAATTTTTTCATAGTGTATAAGTATTAGTTTTTTATTTCTTTATTTCACACTGTTTGAAAAGATAATTATTATTTTTTGGTATACAACACAATTTTATTTTTTATGAAATTATTAATTATAAGAACGAATATAATTAGAGAAAATAAATTTTATCCTCTAATATAAATTGCTCTAAACACAAATAAATAAACATTCATCCTAAAACAAAAAGATCAGTATTCTTATGCAAAATTATTTTGATGCTTTTCTTTTTTCGCTTATGTACAATAATGAATGACGTAATCGTGATTATATCAACAAAACAAATAAACTGTCAATTATCATCTAATATTGTACGGTATTTTACCCAGTATAACTTTGCAATTTTTATTTAAAGTGTTATTAGAAATATAAGTATATATTGCTCAAGTAGTCAAATGCCTTTTTATTTGTTACAATGTCAAATGCATTTTTAATTAAATATATATATATATATATATATATATATATATATATATATATATATATATATATATATATATATATATATATTGATCAAATATAAATAATAAAGTAATAAATAAAAAAAATTTCTTAATATTTTAATATATTAATTTTATAATATGGAATATTTGATATATAAAACATTCCCATAACGAAATTAATACAGATATAAATATATTTCTTTATTTTTTATACCTTCAATTAACATATACATTATACCTAACAATTATTTAATTATAGTTTTTATTTTCTTTTTGATTGGATTTTTTTGTGTTGCAGTTATTAAAAGTTTTTTTATATTCAAAAATTCAACACAGCATTTATCTACCTCGTTCGTATATATTAATTTATAATTAGGTTAAAATAATTTAGAAATTTTAAAATCAATTGCAGAAAAATTAACCATTTTTTATCACTTTAATTTATAAAATATTATTCAGCACACACAAGATATGTGCTATAATTTTAACTATTAACTATTAATTAATTTCAAGATTTGAGTGATACTTTCTAAAAAAACTTAGATGAAGCATTGGAGCGATATTTTACTAATTAATTTTTATAATAATTATAAGTTGTGTGTTTTTAATGCCATACATATGAGTATATATATTTTGCTTAATTAAATTTTTTATCACCCAATTACTCTGTGTTTGGAACAAGTAAAATTATTTAAAAAGTTATTTAATAAATAAGGAATACATAAAATTAAATGAGAATGTAATATGGTTAAAAGTTATAATTGAATGAGTATGTAGTATGTATCTCTAATATATGTAGGATCTGAATATCAAGGTAGATAAGCCGCTAAAGTTGATGATTGATAACAAGTATGCAATCAATCTTGCCAAGAACCCAATGCTGTATGGGAGAAGCAATAATATTGAGACAAAATATCATTTCTGAGACGTCAAGTCTAGAATGGAGTACTAGAACTTGTGCACTAGTAACCAAAAAGAGTTGGTAGATGTTATGATAAAGACAGATCAATTTCTCCACTTAAGGAATGGAATTGGTGTCGATAGTTTTAATTAGGAAATCCTAAATTAAAGGATGGTATTGAAGGATAATTTAGTATTTTAGTATTGCATATGTGACCCTAGTATGTGTGTATAAATAGACTAGTGGTTGCTTTCATATCTTTATCTTTTTACAACTTTTGTAGTCGTCATTGCAGAGCAATACATATATTCTCTCATTCATCATGTTTTTCACTTTGTGTAGTAATAGATAATAGGTTTATTAACATAGATGTCGTTATATGTTTGTTTACCCTGGGTTTTGGTAAACAATGCCAGTCTCTTGCCAAAAAATTTACTTGCGAGATCGACTAGGGAATCCTAATACAGTGTTTCAATTTTCAAGTGTTTTTCCACAGAGTGTTTCAAAAAGGATGCGTTCGACCTCACGTCCAATGTATTTGTGTTATTTCAAAAGTAAATAAAGTAAAACTTGTAAAGTAGAATGATTTCAAAAGTAAATAAAGTAAAATTTGTAAAGTAGAAACGAAAATATTTAAATTGTAAAGGTAAATGACATAACACTTAAAATAGTTGAAAAGTAAGTTGTTTCAAACATACATTGCCCTAGCCCGACTCATTTCGCTCGTTCGCTTGATTGGCGTTAGGAAGGTAAAAGTTTGAATCCTCTCCATAATACACTAAGTGCTTTATTTATAATACATAACTGCTTCCTGGAGGGCTTCGTTCCTTTACACGCCACGTGTATCCTGTAACTTGTCTCCACCATCCCACGTTCTACATTTTGCTCTCTTTCCTCCAAGAAACCTTCGTCCTAGTTATCAGGGTCACTTAAGTAACTTTGGCTTTTAATATTTTAAAGCCCAATTATCCACTTCGTAGACTGCAAACACATTCTACCTGGTTGACCCAAATATTACATTAATTCGAAAAATCCTTTTGAATTATTTTCTTCTATTGGTTGGATTTAAACCCATTTGAAAATCCCAACCAACAATGTTTCAGCCAACAATGTTCTTGTACAGTTATTTTATCTAATTGTTTTAATTCCTTTTATCTAACTAATATGTCTTATAAATCTTTCTTTATTATGTTTCTTTTATTTTTTAAATATATATATTGATCAAATATAAATAATAAAGGAATAAATAAAATATATAAAGAAATTTTTTATAATTTTTTAAAATATTTATTTCTTTATTAATTTATTTATCTCTATTAAATATATATATTGATCAAATATAAATAATAAAGGAATAAATAAAATATTTTTCATAATATTTTAATATTTTAATTTTAAAATACATTTCTTTATTTTTTATACCTTCAATTAACATATACATTATACCTAACAATTATTTAATCATAGTTTTTTTTATCTTTTTGGTTGGATTTTTTTTGTTGAAGTTATTTAATGTTTTTTATATTCAAAAATTTCAACATAGCATTTATCTACCTCGTTCATATATATTAATTTATAATTAGGTTAAAATAATTTATAAATTTTTATAGTAATTGCAGAAAGTTTAACCATTTTTTATCACTTTAATTTATAAAAAATTATTCAGCACACACAAGAGATGTGCTATAATTTTAACTATTAACAATTAATTAATTTCAAGATTTGACTGATACTTTCTAAAAAAAACTTAGATGAAGCATTGGAGCGATATTTTACTAATTAATTTTTGTAATAATTATAAGTTGTGTGTTTTTAATGCCATATTTATGAGTATATACATTTTTCTTAATTCAATTTTTTATCCCCCTATTACTTTGTGTTTGGAACAAGTAAAATTATTTAAAAAGTTATTTAATAAATAAGGAATACATAAAATTAAATGAGAATGTAATATGGTTAAAAGTTATAATTGAATGAGTATGTAGTATGTATCTCTAATATATGTAGGATCTGAATATCAAGGTAGATAAGCCGCTAAAGTTGATGATTGATAACAAGTATGCAATCAATCTTGCCAAGAACCCAATGTTGTATGGGAGAAGCAATCATATTGAGACAAAATATCATTTCTGAGACGTCAAGTCCAGAATGGAGTACTAGAACTTGTGCACTAGTACCCAAAAAGAGTTGGTAGATGTTATGATAAAGACAGATCAATTTCTCCACTTAAGGAATGGAATTGGTGTTGATAGTTTTAATTAGGAAGTCCTAAATTAAGGGATGGTATTGAAGGATAATTTAGTATTTTATTATTGCATATGTGACCCTAGTATATGTGTATAAATAGACTAGTGGTTTCTGTCATATCTTTATCTTTTTACAACTTTTGTAGTCGTCATTGCAGAGCATTACATATATTATCTCATTCTTCATGTTTTTCACTTTGTGTACTAATAGATAATAGGTTTATTAGCATAGATGTCGTTATATGTTTGTTTACCCTGGGTTTTGGTAAACAATGTCAGTCTCTTGCCAAACAATTTACTTGCGAGATCAACTAGGGAATCCTAATACAGTGTTTAAGTTTTCAAGTGTTTTTCTACAAAGTGTTTCAAAAAGGATGCGTTTCACCTCACGTCCAATGTATTTGTGTTATTTCAAAAGTAAATAAAGTAAAACTTGTAAAGTAGAATGATTTCAAAAGTAAATAAAGTAAAATTTGTAAAGTAGAAACGAAAGCATTTAAATTGTAAAGGTAAATGACATAACACTTAAAATAGTTGAAAAGTAAGTTGATTCAAACATACATTGCCCTAGCCTAACTCATTTCGCTCGTTCGCTTGATTAGCGTTAGGAAGGTAAAAGTTTGAATCCACTACATAATACACTAAGTGCTTTATTTATAATACATAACTGCTTCCTGGAGGGCTTCGTTCCTTTACACGCCACGTGTATCCTACAACTTGTCGCCACCAACCCATGTTCTACATTTTGCTCTCTTTCCCTCCAAGAAACCTTCGTCCTAGTTATCTGTGTCACTTAAGTAACTTTGGCTTTTAATATTTTCAAGCCCAATTATGCACTTCGTAGACTGCAAACACAATCGATTCTACCTGGTTGACCCAACTATTACATTAATTCAAAAAGTCCTTTTGAATTATTTTCTTCTATTGGTTGGATTTAAACCCATTTGAAAATCCCAACCAATTTCAGCCAACAATGTTCTTGTTTAGTTATTTTATCTAATTGATTTAATTCCTTTTATCTAAGTAATATGTCTTATAAATCTTTCTTTATTATGTTTCTTTTATTTTTTTCATGATTTAAAAGAGTTTTTAGTTGATAGAAATTTTTTATAATTTTTAAAAATATTTATATCTTTATTAATTTCTTTATCTCTATTATGTGTTTCTGATATATTATTTATTTTTATTACGATCATTTTTTATTCTATTAAATATATAATCTAAGATTTATTAGTATTTTTTATCAATAAATAATATTTTTATTTATTTTTCATTGTATTAGTTTTTATATATTATATAAATTATTTTTGGATAATGTCATTATTTAATATTTTTGTAATGATCCTAATTTTTTTTGTAGTGTATAAGTATTAGTTTTTTATTTCTTTATTTCATACTGTTTTAAAAGATAATTATTCTTTTTTTGAATACAACACAATTTTATTTTTTATACAATTATTAATTATATGAATGAAAATAATTAGAGAAAATAAATTTTATCCTCTAATATAAATTGCTCTATAACCAAATAAATAAACATTCATCCTAAAACAAAGAGATCAGTATTCTTATGCAAAATTATATTGATGCATTTCTTTTTTTATTTATGTGCAATAATAAATGACGTAAGCGTGATTATCTCAACAACACAAATAAACTGTCAATTATCACCTAGTATTGTATGGTATTTTACCCAGTATAATTTTGCAATTTTTATTTAAAGTGTTATTAGAAATATAAGTATATATTGCTCAAGTAGTCAAATGCCTTTTTATTTGTTACAATGTCAAATCCATTTTTAATTTAATATAAATATATATATTGATCAATTATAAATAATAAAGTAATAAATAAAATATTTTTCATAATATTTTAATATATTAATTTTATAATATGTAATATTTGATATACACAACATACCCATAAAGGATATTGTTACAGAAATAAATATATTTCTTTATTTTTTATACCTTCAATTAACATATTCATTATACTTAACAATTATTTAATTATAGTTTTTTTTTTCTTTTTGGTTGGATTTTTTTGTGTTGCAGTTATTTAAAGTTTTTTATATTCAAAAATTTCAACACAACATTTATCTACCTCGTTCGTATATATTAATTTATAATTAGGTTTAAATAATTTATAAATTATAGTAATTGCAGAAAGTTTAACCATTTTTTAACACTTTAATTTATAAAATATTATTCAGCACACACAAGAGATGTGCTATAATTTTAACTACTAACTATTAATTAATTTCATGATTTGACTGATACTTTCTAAAAAACACTTAGATGAAGCATTGGAGCGATAATTTACTAATTAATTTTTATAATAATTATAAGTGGTGTGTTTTTAATGCCATGTTTATGAGTATATATATTTTGCTTAATTCAATTTTTTATCACCCTATTACTATGTATTTGGAAGAAGTAAAATTATTAAAAAGGTTATTTAACTAATAAGGAATAGATAAAATTAAATGAGAATGTAATATGGTTAAAAGTTATAACTGAATGAGTATGTAGTATATATTTCTAATATATGTAGGATCTGAATATCAAGGTAGATAAGCCGCTGATGTTGATGATTGATAACAAGTATGCAATCAATCTTGCCAAGAACCCAATGCTGTATGGGAGAAACAATCATATTGAGAAAAAATATCATTTCTGAGACGTCAAGTCCAGAATGGAGTACCAGAACGTGTGCACTAGTACCCAAAAAGAGTTGGTAGATGTTATGATAAAGACAGATCAATTTCTCCACTTAAGGAATGGAATTGGTGTTGATAGTTTTAATTAGGAAATCCTAAATTAAGGGATGGTATTGAAGGATAATTAAGTATTTTAGTATTGCATATGTGACCCTTGTATGTGTGTATAAATTGACTAGTGGTTGCTGTCATATCTTTATCTTTTTACAACTTTTGTAGTCGTCATTGCAGAGCAATACATATATTCTCTCACTCTTCATGTTTTTCACTTTGTGTACTAATAGCATAGATGTTGTTATATGTTTGTTTACCCTGGGTTTGGTAAACAATGTCAGTCTCTTGCCAAAAAATTTACTTGCGAGATCAACTAGGGAATCCTAATAAAGTGTTTCAGTTTTCAAGTGTTTTTCTACAAAGTGTTTCAAAAAGGATGCGTTCGACCTCACGTCCAATGTATTTGTGTTATTTCAAAAGTAAATAAAGTAAAACTTGTAAAGTAGAATGATTTCAAAAGTAAATAACGTAAAATTTGTAAAGTAGAAACGAAAGCATTTAAATTGTAAAGGTAAATGACATAACACTTAAAATAGTTGAAAAGTAAGTTGATTCTAACATACATTGCCCTAGCCCGACTCATTTCGCTCGTTCGCTTGATTAGCGTTAGGAAGGTAAAAGTTTGAATCCTCTCCATTATACACTAAGTGCTTTATTTATAATACATAACAGCTTCCCGGAGGGCTTCGTTCCTTTACACGCCACGTGTATCCTGTAACTTGTCTCCACCAACCCACGTTCTACATTTTGCTCTCTTTCCCTCCGAGGAACCTTCGTCCTAGTTATCTGGGTCACTTAAGTAACTTTGGCTTTTAATATTTTCAAGCCCAATTATGCACTTCGTAGACTGCAGACACAATCAATTCTACCTGGTTAACCCAAATATTACATTAATATCCTTTTGAATTATTTTCTTCTATTGGTTGGATTTAATCCCATTTGAAAATCCCAACCAACAATGTTTCAGCCAACAATGTTCTTGTTCAGTTATTTTATTTAATTGATTTAATTCCTTTTATCTAACTAATATGTCTTATAAATCGTTCTTTATTATGTTTCTTTTATTTTTTTCATGATTTAAAAGAGTTTTTAGTTGATAGAAATTTTTTATAATTTTTTAAAATATTTATATCTTTATTAATTTCTTTATCTCTGTTATGTGTTTCTGATATATTATTTATTTTTATTACGATCATTTTTTATTCTATTAAATATATAATCTGCAATTTAGTAGTGTTTTTTATCAATAAATAATATTTTTATTTATTTTTCATTGTATTAGTTTTTATATATTATATAAATTATTTTTGGATAATGTCATTATTTAATATTTTTGTGATTATTCTAATTTTTTCGTAGTGTATAAGTATTAGTTTTTTGTTTCTTCTTTCACACTGTTTAAAAGATAATTATTCTTTTTTTGTATACAACATAATTTTATTTTTTATACAATTATTAATTAGAAGAATGAAAAAAATTAGAGAAAATAAATTTTATCCTCTAAAATAAATTTCTCTATAACCAAATAAATAAACATTCATCCTAAAACAAAGAGATCAGTATTCTTATGTAAAATTATTTTGATGCTTTTCTTTTTTCGTTTATGTGCAATAATGAATGACGTAAGCGTGATTATCTCAACAACACAAATAAACTGTCAATTATCATCTAATATTGTATGGTATTTTACCAAGTATAACTTTGCAATTTTTATTTAAAGTGTTATTAAAAATATAAGTATATATTGCTCAAGTAGTCAAATGCCTTTTTATTTGTTACAATGTCAAATGCATTTTTAATTTAACATAAATATATATATTGATCAAATATAAATAATAAAGTAATAAATAAAATATTTTTCATAATATTTTAATATATTAATTTTATAATATATAATATTTCAGATATACAACATACCCATAAAGAAAATTGTTACAAAAATAAATATATTTCTTTATTTTGTATACCTTCAATTAACATATACATTATACCTAACAATTATTTAATTATAGTTTTGTTTTTCTTTTTGGTTGGATTTTTTTGTGTTGCAGTTATTAAAAGTTTTTTATATTCAAAAATTTCAACACAGCATTTATCTACCTCGTTCGTATATATTAATTTATAATTAGGTTAAAATAATTTCTAAATTTTAATAGTAATTGCAGAAAGTTTAACCATTTTTTATCTGAAATTCCTGGCAGCAGATACGTGATGTCACAGAGAATGTTATGACACACTATCTGACACTCTGTTAACAATTTACACAGTAAATATAAATAGCAGTAAAGAACACAATAAGTTGTTTACCCGGGTCTAACTACACCTACATCGGGGCTACCAAGCCGGGAGGAAATTCACTATTAGTAGAATTAATTCAGAATAAACCAACCGTTTATCTCCTTCACTTAAAACCTACCCAATGCAACTTCAACCTAAGTCCTACTTAGATCGAGTACCCACTCCCCTCAATCACAGAGTAATATCAACCTATTGACTAATTGAATTGTGAAGACACACTTCAATAAACTATCTTGATCTCGCTCAAAGCTTTCAATCAAGAGACAAACACTGTGCTTTAAAGCTTTGAGTGATAAACTACCCTTACAAAGAAATCCTAGTCCAAGGAACTTATCAATTGATGGTTGCTTGGCTCACAAGAGAAACTAGAATTACACAATACCAACTATTACAAATCCTAACAGTACACAAATAACAAGCTGCTATCTCTTCAATATAATCCAGGGCAAGAGTTGTGGTTGAATTCCTTTTATAGAAGCAAAAACTTCGCTTTGGGCTTCCATAAAGATAGCTAGGGTTCACTTAATTTAATCCTAAAAACATGGTCTTTTCAACAACCAATTTAGGTTTAATTAAGATTAACCTAGCAGCCACGTGAGCATGCTTTCTAATAATAGAAAAACAATATTTAGCAGCTCAACAAACTTCCTGAAAAGTCTCAGAAAACAGATTCCAGAATGTCACCAATGTCATAACATCCGTTATGACATCGATTCTCAATTTCAAAGACAACTTTAGCTTCCAGCCTCGAAATGTCCTTTAACATCCTTAGAAGGTAGGATTTATCTTCAATCTCTGAATGTCATGACATTTATCATGACATTGCTAAAGCCTAGTTTTACCAAAATTAATGCCAACTTAAAACTATAACAAACTCTCCCTTTGGCACATTTTTGGCTAAAACTACTTAACCTATCAGAGTACATATGCAGCAGAAGACAAACTAGTTCTAAGCTTTAAAGAACCTAGAACCTAGAGATAAGATAAATTCTACCCATACAGAGATCCCACAATTCCCACAATTACCCACATACACAATTTTAAACAGGCCATACAATTCCCCAAATCCCATACTACTGTCACACAGTAGTTCTTCTCCCCCTTTTTAGCCATAAAGGGCCAAAGGAAACAATACAATTGCCCCAAACAAAATACATATAAGTAAGTACCAGCATTGTTTAGGGGTACATTTCTGGTAAGGGATTACAAAATAGTCAATAGAAGGCAATCACAATCATCCAAAACAAAGATTGGGAAAATACAGGAACAAGAAACAAGAACAAAACAGGACAAAATCAACAAAAAAACAAGGACCATCATTAAGCAACACCATCAGAACCTTACTAGCTACCTTTCAGAATTGATCGATCAATACCTTCTTCAACCTTTAACTCCTCTTTTCTTTTCTCTACTTGAGAGTCGAGATACCACTTTGCTTTGACAGGAATTAGCACGGTAGTATTGTCAAAACCACAGAGGACATGATCTTCATGTCATAACATGACATCTTGATTACTTTTGGAGAAACCCAGATTTTCGCTAGGATTGTGACTATCCTAGCAATGGCTTCTTCATACATGGTACCTTCCCTATTTCTTATCTCGGGGAAGATGAGGATGAGCGAAATCTTACCTGGAACGATGATCTTTGGATATTCCGTGCATGCGATTCTTGGTCTTGAGAGTCGGTTGCCATTGAACACGAGGAGAGGCCTTCAAGTTCAACATTCATGGTGCAGCGATTGCCTAATCTCCATGGTGGGAGATGGACAAGAGTCTTGGGATGAAGAGGATGAGGAAGACATGTTTCACGAGAAAAGTTGAGAATCGAGACCAAGAATGACAGCGGTTGAGAGTATCTTTGGATGAAGAAGATATGATACTTTCAAATGAAAAGCTATTATATGGAGGAGTCTTTTCATATTCTTGAACCTTATAAGAATAGGAGGGAAATAATCAAATGACCCACTTATAATTAATAAAAGGTCTCTTCCCTTTCTTGGAAGCAATCTTAATTGCTACAATTCCTCATACTGACATATACCCAGTTTGCTCCTTAAATTTTCACATTGACTAGCATCAAGAGCCTTAGTAAAATGTCACCATTGAAGTTCGTGACTACATGATCAATTTAATCACTTTCTCCTCCACAAGGTCTCGATGAAGTGATGTCTAATGTCAATGTGCTTAGTCCTCGTGTTGTATTGGATTCTTTGATATATTAATAGCACTCAGATTGTCACAGTACAATGTCATGACATCCTGTGTGACATTGTACTGACAAAGATCCGCTTCATCCGACCATTTGAGAACAAGCGCTACCGCTATGTATTCAACTTCAAGTGGACAAGGACACAGCTTTGCTTCTGAACCAAGAAACAAGATTGTTTCCAAGAAGAAACATCCTCCAAGTACTTTTTCATCAAGACTACCACCAACAAGATCACAATAGCCAGACAAAATTGGTTCACATCCATGGGAATACAGGATACCATAATTGCAAGTTCCACTCACATACTTCAGGATTCTTTTCACCTGGTTAATGTGACTTACTTTAGGTTCAGCTTGGTATCTTGCACATACTCCAACAAAGAATGCAATGTCGTCTGGTCGTAGGTACAACAAGCTTCCTATCATGCTTCTATATAAACTTTGATCAACCTTTTCACCACTTGTGTCCTTGGACAACTTCAAATGTGTGGGAGCAGGAGTCCTTTTATGGCTAGCATTCTCCATTCCAAACTTTTTGACAATATTCCTTGCATATTTTCTTTGTGAAAGGAATGTTGAGTCTTCCATCTGTGTGACTTGCAGTCCAAGAAAGTATGTCAACTCTCCCATGAGACTCATTTCAAACTCAGCTTGCATTTGATTGGCAAAATGTTTTACCATTGAATCTGACATTCCACCAAATACTATGTCATCCACATAAATTTGAGCCACCATTATCTTTCCTCCTTCATTCTTGACAAAGAGAGTTTTATCCAAGCCTCCTTCCTGTATCCTTTGTCTGTAAGGAACTTGGTTAGCCTTTCATACCAGGCCCTAGAGCTTGCTTTAGTCCATATAGGGCTTTCCTTAATTTGTAGACATGATCGGAAACTTGGATCCACAAATCCTTTTCATTCTACATATACTTCCTCATTTAAGTAGCCATTTAGGAAGGCACTTTTCACATCCATCGAAATAGTTTGAATTTGAATGCAAGCAACCCTAGAAGCCTAATTGATTCCACCAGCCACCGTGCAGGTCTCATCAAAGTCAATCCCTCAACCTGAGTGTAACCCGAGCAACAAGTCTTGCTTTATTCTTGTGATCCTTCGCATTAGACTTGTTCTTGTAGATCTACTTTGTACCAATGATATTTGTTCCTTCGGTCTAGGAACTAATTCCCATACTTCATGCTGCTTGAACGGTTCAATTCATCTTGCATTGCTCAATCCAATTCATCACATGAGCTTCTTTAACATTCTTTGGCTCATCTTTGACAGCATGAGTTTGAGACTCGGACCTTGTAACAACACCTTTGGTTGGATCTCCAATGATGAGCCCTTTGGATGATCTTTGAATTCGATGGAAGGATCTTTGTTTGCTTCCTCTGGTTCGATTTTGGTGGAGTAGGAATAGGTACATCTTCCTTATCGGTACTTGAGGTGATGTCTCAAACCATGTCTCAACATCATATGTGACATTGTTTTCCGATGATGATCATCAACAATGACATTAATAGACTCCATCATAACCGGGTTCCGAGTTGAATACCCTATATGCTCTGTTAGTGGAGTATCCGAAAAATGCCTTCATCACTCTTAGAGTCCATTTTCTCCTTTGATCACGATCTGTCGAATATAGCATTTCTTTGCCAAACACATGGAAATATTTCACATTGGTTTCTTCCTTCCATAGTTCATAGGGTGGAGGAAGATCCCTTTCTTAAGGTGACTTGTGAACATAGCAAGTCGTATTCATAGCTTCCCAAAATGAATAGGAAGGTTCTTAGCATGAATCATTGCTCGGCGATTCTGATAGTCTTATTCTTTCTTTCCACCACCCCATTTTGTTGAGGTGTTATAGGAGAAGAAAACTCATGATTAATTCCCTCTGAGGAGCAGAATTCATCAAATTTGCTGTTCTCAAATTCCTTTCCATGATCACTTCTTATTCTGACAATACATTTTCCTTCTCTTTGAAGTCTTTTGCATAACTCCTTAAAGACATCAAACACATCAGATTTTTCCTTGATGAAGTTTATCCAGGTATATCTGGAGAAGTCATCCACTACAACATAGGCATATCTTTTTCCTCCAAGGCTTTCAACCTGCATAGGCCCCATCAAATCCATGTGTAGTAGCTCTAGCACTTTGGAAGTGGTCAGATGTCTAGACATTGGGTGTGACATTCGGTTTGCTTTCCAACCGACATTCACCACGCACCTTCCTTCATCAATGTGGAGTCTTGGTATTCCTCCGACCTCCATAGAGATGATCTTTTCATTCCTCCGAGATGGATGTCCAAGTTTTGATGCCACAACTTTACCTCCTTTTCATCTTTGTCTCAGAGCACATAAGAGAGGTTGGTGTTCTCGATTCCACATGTAGCTTGTCCTTTGATCTTACTCCTCTCATAACTAATTCTTGTTTATCATTGATTACAAGACATTCGGACCTAGTGAAGTTGACCTTAAATCCCATATCACATAGTTGACTTATGCTTATGAGGTTAGCAACAAGCCTTTTACCAAAGAACACTCCATTTAGATTTGGAACTCCAGAGGTCAAGTTTCCAACACCTTTGATTTCTCCTTTATCTCCAAAAGTAACAAAGTTGGTAGAATGAGGTTTGACATTATTCAAGAGGTTCTTTATTCCGTCATATGCTTGGAACACCCATCGTCAAAGTACCAATCTTCCTTGGCGTACACTCTAAGAGAAGTGTGAGCTATCAAAGTCAGCTTCTTCTTCCACTTTTGAGTGTAGGGTACCTTGATGTTCTTAGGCTTAACATAGGGAGTCTGATTAGGGTATCCATGTAGCCTATAGCAGAAGGGTTTTATGTGTCCAAACCTTCCACAATGATGACATCTCCATCTTTGAAACTTCTTATTCATGTTTCTCTGATCCTGATGTTGAACCCAATGTTGTGACATCGGTTTTGACATTTGCTTATTAGGTTTGTTCTTCCTATTATCAACAAATTTCCTTGAATCCACATGCCCTGAGCCAGGAACATTTCCTGTTTTATGTTGTGACATTTGCTTTGACCTTGGCTTCTCATGCCTCTTCTTTTTATTGTCACTAACAGGTTCCTTTTCAGCCACATATCCTAGACCATGCTTATTTCCAGCATTTTGTCCAAGCTGAAGAATTTCTTCCAGCTTATTAGTCCCAGTGGTCAGCATCTTGACTGACTTAGTCATATGATCAAGCTTGGATTTCAACACTATAATCTCACTGTTGAGATGACTTATAGTGCTTGTATTCTCCTTCTTCTCAGCTTCCAGCTTCACATTTTCTGTCTCCAACTCCTCAATCAGCTTTTTCTGTTTTTCATTTTGCTGACATACTTCACCACTCGATACGACTTCTTGTAAGTATCGCAAGTTCTTCAAAGGTCACATCCTCATCACTAGAGTCATTATCGGTTTGCCACTTCGAGAGTGCGGTGACAAGTTTGGTGATTCTTCTTGAGCCACTACTTGATTCACCATCGACAAGTAATGTTCCTCTCTTTTGTTTCTTAAGAAAGGTAGGACATTCACCCTAATATGACCATATCATTCACAACCATGACATCGGATTTCTCCGCTTGACTCTCTTTATCCTCGACTTGGATCTTCGCTAGAGTCATAAGCCCTGATGTCGATGAAATGTCCTTGACATTTGACCTTGACTTTGGATCAAATCTCTTGATGAGCTTGTTGAACTGTCTTCCAAACATAGCTATAGCTTATGATATCTTCTCTTCAGCTTCCACCTTGCATCCTTCTTCAGTATTGGATACAAGTGCTATGCTCTTGTTCTTTTTGTCAACAATTTCACTGATTCCCATCTCAAAAGTCATAAGAGATCCTATAAGTTCTTCAACCTTCAAGGTGTGATGTCCCGAGCCTCTATTGCAGTCACTTTCATTGCAAACCTTTTAGGCAAGGATCTGAGAATCTTTCTCACCAGCTTTTCTTCTAACATCTTTTCACCAAGTGCTCCTGAGGTGTTTGCAATCTCCAAAATATTCATGTGAAACTCATGAATAGTCTCATCTTCTTTCATCTTCAAATTCTCAAATTTGGTAGTGAGCATCTGAAGTCTTGACATCTTCACCTTAGATGTCCCCTCATGAGTAGTTTTGAGAGTGTCCCAAACATCCTTGGCCAACTCACATTGATGAACTAGTCTGAAGATATTTCTGTCAATACCATTGAATAGGGCATTCAATGCTTTAGAGTTTCCTGCTAGCTCCTCTTCCTCTTTGCTCCATTCTTCCTCGTGCTTCAAGACAGAGTCCCATCTTTCACAAGCTTGGTGGGATGTTTCCATCCTTTGTCCAGCCTCCAAGCCTTAATGTCCACCGATCTTAAGAAGGCAACCATACGAGGCTTCCAAGAATCATAATTAGACCCATCCGAATAGGTGGTCTACCTCCAAATCCTCCTTCCTTATCCATTATGCGAAACTATTATCCCTAGATCTCACCTGAAATAACAAGGTGCCCGCCCGATGCCAATTGAAATTTCGCAGACACGTGATGTCACGAGAATGTTATGACACACTATCCGACACTCTAACAATTTACACAAATATAAATAGCGATAAAGAACACAATAAGTTGTTTACCCGCCAGGTCTAACTACACCTACATCTAGGGCTACCAAGCCGGGAGGAAATTCACTATTAGTAGAATTAATTCAGAATAAACCAACCGCTTATCTCCTTCACTTAAAACCTACCCAATGCAACTTCAACCTAAGTCCTACTTAGATCGTAGTACCTACTCACTCCCTCAATCACAGTGATATCAACCTATTGACTAATTGAATTGTGAAGACACACTTCAATAAACTATCTTGATCTCGCTCAAAGCTTTCAATCAAGAGACAAACACTGTGCTTTAAAGCTTTGAGTGATAAACTACCCTAAAGAAATCCTAGTCCAAGGCACTTATCAATTGATAGTTGCTTGGCTCACAAGAGAAACTAGAATTACACAATACCAACTTACAAATCCTAACAGACACAAATAACAAGCTGCTATCTCTTCAATATAATCCAAGGCGAACCCACTTGTAGTGGTTGAATTCCTTTATAGAAGCATCCCGAAACTTCAGTTTGGGCTTCCATAAAGATAGCTAGGTTCACTTAATTTAATCCTAAAACATGGTCTTTTCAACAACCAATTTAGGTTTAATTAAGATTAACCTAGCAGCCACGTGAGCATGCTTTCTAATAATGAAAAACAATATTTAGCACTCAACAAACTTCCGAAAAGTCTCAGAAAAAGATTCTCAGAATGTCACAATGAATGTCATAAACTCGTTATGACATCGATTTTCTGCATTTCCAGACAACTTTAGCTTCCAGCCTGAAATGTCCTTTAACATCCTTAGCGGTAGGATTTATCTTCAATCTCTGAATGTCATGACATTTATCATGACATTACTAAAGCCTAGTTTTACCAAAATTAATGCCAACTTAAAACACTAACATTATCACTTTAATTTATAAAATATTATTCAGCACACACAAGAGATGTGCTATAATTTTAACTATTAACTATTAATTAATTTAAAGATTTGGCTGATACTTTCTAAAAAAACTTAGATGAAGCATTGAGCGATATTTTACTAATTAATTTTATAATAATTATAACTTGTGTGTTTTAATGCCATATTTATGAGTATATATATTTTTTAATTCAATTTTTATCACCTATTACTCTGTGTTTGGAACAAGTAAAATTATTTAAAAAGTTATTTAATAAATAAGGAATACATAAAATTAAATGAGAATGTAATATGGTTAAAAGTTATAATTGAATGAGTATGTAGTATGTATTTCTAATATATGTAGGATCTGAATATCAAGGTAGATAAGCCGCTGAAGTTGATGATTGATAACAAGTATGCAATCAATCTTGCCAAGAACCCAATGCTGTATGGGAGAAGCAATCATATTGAGACAAAATATCATTTCTGAGACGTCAAGTCCAGAATGGAGTACTAGAACTTGTGCACTAGTACCCAAAAAGAGTTGGTAGATGTTATGATAAGGACAGATCAATTTCTCCACTTAAGGAATGGAATTGGTGTTGATAGTTTTAATTAGGAAATCCTAAATTAAGGGATGGTATTGAAGGATAATGTAATACCCTGTATAATTATTAATGTCACCAAAATGCTCTTTTGGGTATTATATAATAATGGTTAGTCTCTCTTAATAAAGATTGACCTTTTCTTAGTCCATTAATTACTCTATTAATCTCAACTGACACCAACTGACAACTAATAGAGCACTTAAGAATTCAGTTTGTCTCAACTAACAACTTCTGACATACAATTGGGCATTTAAGGAAATATGGGATATTACATTCTCCACCCCTTAAATTGAAATTCTCCCCCGAGTTTCATCCAAGTAAAGAAAAGAAACCTCTCACATCACCGTCTAAGGTTAAACTTGATTGAATTTCCTATCTAATCCTCTGACACCTACAAATTTCAAACTTATCTTCACTGTCAAAATTCCAATCCTTCATGAATCCTCAAAACTCCTTGAACTTAATTTACTCAACTCATATGACATGTCGTTCTAACTCCTTGTCACTGACCGACTCTGAGACTGCTACTTACTCTTCACTGAATTGAGTTAACCAAAATCCATAGTTGCAACACCTTACTCTAATTGGAAAGGTAATACTTACCAACTTCAGGAGATATTATACTGATTCTATAACTACACGTTCAACCGTCAACTCTTCTTGTATAATTCCTTCAACAAATCATCCCTATTTTAATTCATGGCTTCTAATCACCATGCAATGCCTCATTGAATTATCTTTCCAATGTTTCAAGTATCATAATAATCAAATTCATGATTCTTGAATTATGGTGGAAACAAGAACCTTTTATTTCGGCGCATGAAGAAACATGGAAACCAACAAAATCATGCATAGATCATCAAGATAAAACTTTATCAACCTCACTTGACTTGATACCACATACTACAAACATATACACTTGATGTTCTACGTCTCTCATACTAGTCCAACAAGATACAACACTTTGTACGAGATTGTCTTACATTCCTTACAAGTAATTACCTTTCTGATTCTCCATACAACTTCGTCATTTCTTTCTATCTAAAACTCTTTAATGTGAAATTCCAATGGAACACCATAAAACACCTGAGTTTCACAAGTATTACAGACTAGTGCATACCACTTCTTAGAAAATCCATACTTTCTCTGAGCACAAACTTCTTACAATCATACTAGAAACTTACCAATCATTCTCATGTAGAATAACCTTCTTGCCTACAAAAAGATGAAGAATATGACCAACACTTCCAAAGTTAGGTACACATCAGTCACACAACCACAACCACAAATAAAAAAAACATTTTCAATATCTTCTAAATTTGGTACTATTTATCCAACTTAGTTTGAAAAATATTTGGGCCTTAATATTATAATTCATTCTAAGTCCTTCGTAGGATTCTGACCCATTCACGAGTTATGCTGACACAGAAGTTCAACCAACCAACAATGCAATACTATTTTTTTAAAAATTCAAGCCATCAACCAAACAATGCTACCAAAATGGGACCTTACCCAACCAGAATGTAAATCTGAGTTTCCAATGCTACTGACAAAGTCACACAACTCGGTCTCACATCTGGAGGTAACACTACACTTCCTATCCTGAACCATTCATCTAGGTCTCCTTGCTTTATCACACGGAAAAGTATTCTAACTCTAGTCAATACCCATATGTAGTTTGAGTCACGCACTTAATTTTCAAAATTCCTCAATTCTCAATCCTTAATGGAATAATCATTCACAAATCTTGCTAATAAGATATATTAGTAGTATATACATCTAGTACCTCTCTCATGGGGTCTACCTCCGAGGCCATGTGTCCGAATGAAATATCTCAATGTCATATCATAACAACTTACATATAACTCTTTATCACTGAGTAGGATAAAAAAAATTGATCTCCTCAAGATCACCACTTGGTAAGCCTCTTTCAACTTCACTCTCTATGATTCTCATTAATCATATGAGTGATACGGCCAAAACTTACTCACTCTGAGCAGGGTTCATGAAGTTAGCTCCCAAGGCGTATAACTTCCTCGACGTCTCAATATGAGACTACTACACGAGACATCCCCACAAACTCCAATTCCAAAACAACCCTCTAACTTGGATCAACTTACAATCTTATTCTCAAGCTTGCACATCCATAAAGATTCACCCATTTAAATTTTGATATGCTTGGTATCAATAAAGTGTGAATGTCATAATCCTTGATCAAACAATCCAACACTAGTACTGAAGGCAACAACAACAAGAATTCTAATAAATTACTCTCACTCTTGCTAACCAATAACAACACTCAAGATAAACCTTGAAATTCTCACACACTTACCAACTTGGGTAATTTCCGTACTTAACATCCATTGAACACTTACCACAAGATGACAGGGAGGCTACTTAACTATACAACTCAAAATTTACAACTCTTATCAATTACTTCCGAGACCAACCAATGCAGTCTATTTCATAATTCATACTTAGTTATGTACCCAAGTTTGGCTCGTTCTTGATTTCTTGCCACATACTTGGACTCTTAGGATACAAAACTCATTTACCCAAAATAAAGAGTGTGATTCTCCTCAACCATCCAAAACTAGGTAATCCAGAATACATACTTATGAATCAAACACTACCATCACCTACTTCGTAATACCAATGTACAACTCTCTCTACTCTAGCTCAAAATAAATATTTTCATTTGAACAATCACCAATTGCACGCTCTTATCTTGGCATGGATGAAGCTTTAATGACATTGTTATAAATTCATCCAAATGCCTCCCATTATGATGGTAATACTGTCACTCTAATTATAGAACCATTCTATTAAAAATCCTTGAACCCGAAATACATATTCTCTCACCCTTCACAAATTTCTTCAATTGTTCATTGGGAAACTCCTATTTCCATAACAGTCTCACCCAAATGCTATATTTTTTTAAAGCCTTATCCAAACCATAATCTTATATCTAAAATTGTATACCTTTTGTCTTTCTCACACTCTTCACCTTGTGCAATCATGTTCCACTTAAAATATACAGTCATACCCTCGAGTTTATTTTCATATTCCACCATTGTCTTGGTCTTTTAACAAACATCACTAAACTTCAATACCTCTCAAACCTTCAACCATTTCTTAAAGTACCATTCATAATGCACTCGCTAGATTACTTCAATTGTTATAATAACCTCTAGTGACATTAGAATATGAAACACTGATGCACTACGTCACTTCTAGACCTTGCGACATACGCTCAACAAAACATCCTTTCTCCAACTGTATGGAATTACTTAAAATTCTTGTCCATTCCAATGGCCAATCCAATTCCACAACAAGCTCAACCATTTCCCAAAAATCTTGACAACCATCCAATAGAAATCCTTACTTCTCAACTCCTTCAGCATTGTAAGATTTCTTGAACCATATATTATCTTGAATTTCCATATTACTCGACGCACACTCTTAATACAACATCAACCAAGCTCACCGGTCTTTTTACTTTCAAACTTCTGACTTGGACCTACTTACAAAGCACAAGCTCTACTACCCTTTAGAGTCCTTGTGGTCGCTCAACCATGATACCACTTGCCACGCATATAGAGTCAGGTTGATCAGGCCTAATACTATATACAATGACATTCAGAATCATGTTGGCAAGACACACTTATGAGGAAGGAATAAACTTACTTATGATGTTTCAAGGCTGGGTCTAGAATCGACCTGCTCTGATACCAATTGTAATACCCTGTATAATATACGTCTAGAATATACATTATACACAATATTAATTGGTACTGATACAATCACAAGTGCCTAATGGCATCTTTGTATACATGTCCTTAGAATATAAAAAAATATACAATACATGGTACATGTCATACAATAATGCCTACAAATTAAAACTAAGATCTAAGTACAATATCCATCATTGTACAAAATACACAGCGGAAGATTGTGAACTCAAATCCCTAAAACATCATCCATCAGCTTCCTCTTGCCTTTAACCTGCAAGAACCTGGAAAAAAACAATAATGATGGGGTGAGATAATAATCTCAGTGAGTCCCCCTATCCTATGGGTCCACTCGGCTCTACAAGGTTTCTACCTGATTTCTCACTCAAGTATTCATCTTTTGTTACTTGTGCATCATTCACACCATGTAACTAGGACTTGAGCAACTAAGGGATAATCGCAATGTATGGAAACATGTCACTTGAGTGCATCCACTCAATAAATCACTATTCGGATTCACGAAACATTAATCCCCGCCTGGGCCTACGTCTAGGTCAAGCTCGGTTCACGCATGCTCGTATGATTCAACTTTCGTGTGGATATCAGGTTTCCCATGGGACTCGAACCCACTTCAGAAACCGTCACTCGTATGGGACTCGAACCCACTTTGAGTATCTTTCACCGTATGGGACTCGAACCCACTTATGAGACAACCTCTTCTATGGACTTAAACCATTTATGAGGTGCGAATCATGGTACCTACATCCCAACTCCACTCTGTATAAGTATCTCAGTTGGGATGTCGTACAATCAAGGGAAACTCTGAATACGTGATTATGTTCTCATATACTCGTGATTTCTCTCATCAATCACTAGGTGATCCTTGTCACCAATTCTCATGGCATCATAACATGATCCATTTTATACATATATAACACATGTACCATACAAAGCATGTTTAGTCATCATTAACGCGACTACTTGTCAGTTGTACACACCGCGGTACGATTACGTCCAAGCATCACTATCATAAACTATTTCATATCCTAAGATATCTTACTAATCCATTTACCTAGTATTCTCCTAAGTTCACCTCACTCATAAGTTTTAGTCATGTTACTATGCAACCAATACAATAGATCATTCGTATCAAATAATTAACACAAAAATAATTCATAGCATGGATCATGGAATGCAATACATAAGAAACACAATAACAATTCATAATTTAGTTATGAAATTTCCAATCAATACTCATGACTCACTCATAAATTCTTCTCATAACTTGATAACGAAGTATATTCTATTTCCAATGATCCCAACTTTACAAAAATCAGATATATGATTCCCATTTTATGGAGGAAACTACGAATCAACTTATACCATTTTCATGAAATATCTTCCATGATCAATTCAACCTAATTTCTATTCTTAGATTATAAATCATTCTAATTGTTTAATCCATTTAAACAATATTAATATATTATGTATAATAAAAGTAAAGGTTATAAGATAATCTATTATATATAATCATAGTAAATATCATAAGATATATAGAACACAATTGTATATATAATTCAAAATAAGCCTTTGCCTTGGTGGTAATACTCATTTTCCATGACCATGGAGTTGTGGGTTCAACTCCCACTGGTGGTAATGTTTTTATTACCAACTGATTTTGTTACTTATAATTTCTCTTCATTCTACAAGATAGTAGATACAGGAAGCTATTGTATTTTCAATCAATAAAATAGGATTGGCTTAGTGGTTAGAAGGTACTGGATTCAATTCCATTTCTAGGAAACCAAACAGATTCTTGCTATCCTGTGACTAATTTCTCACGCATCCTTGCTGTCCTGTGACTAATCTAACTTCTATACCATATTTCCAAAATTTAGCAAACCCATCTTTATGCTTACTATATCACTAAACACATTTTTAATCATTCCTATTTATTATTTTCTTTTACAAAATCATAGCAACAACAATACTTCAAAACCCAAGATAAATAATATGTATCTAGGACAATTTCCATAGCCAATACAACAACAATCATATCCTCATGCTCCTAACACAACAACACAAAGCATATATAATAAAAACACCACAACACATCAAAACCCTTACATCCTAAACATGAATTTCATCTTTCCAAAAGCTAAATCTAACTATGGAACTCACCTCTTAAATATTGATCATGAGAAGGTTAAGAAAAGAGATGAAGATGAGAAAAGATTTGAGATGGAATTGTGATGACCTAAGCTTCTTCTCCTCTTTTCCCAAACTTTCCTCTTCTTCCCCTCGTCCTTCTCTACTCATGTTTCTTTTTTCTGTTTTTTTTACTGATAAATGGAATGAGTTGTAATATAAAAGGGAAAGTGTGGTTGGAAGAAATAGATGAAAAGGTGGTAGTAAAGAGAAAATGAGTGGTCATAAACAAAAATTGCTAAATAAAATATCTTAAATGATATTTCTTATGAATAATTTTTACTACTAGAGTAACTGATTAATTATTAATGTCACCAAAATGCTCTTTTGGGTATTATATAATAATGGTTAATCTCTCTTAATAAAGATTGACCTTTTCTTAGTCCATTAATTACTCTATTAATCTCAACTGACACCAACTGACAACTAATAGAGCACTTAAGAATTCAGTTTGTCTCAACTAACAACTTCTGACATACAATTGGGCATTTAAGGAAATATGGGATATTACATTCTCCACCCCTTAAATTGAAATTCTCCCCCGAGTTTCATCCAAGTAAAGAAAAGAAACCTCTCACATCACCGTCTAAGGTTAAACTTGATTGAATTTCCTATCTAATCCTCTGACACCTACAAATTTCAAACTTATCTTCACTGTCAAAATTCCAATCCTTCATGAATCCTCAAAACTCCTTGAACTTAATTTACTCAACTCATATGACATGTCGTTCTAACTCCTTGTCACTGACCGACTCTGAGACTGCTACTTACTCTTCACTGAATTGAGTTAACCAAAATCCATAGTTGCAACACCTTACTCTAATTGGAAAGGTAATACTTACCAACTTCAGGAGATATTATACTGATTCTATAACTACACGTTCAACCGTCAACTCTTCTTGTATAATTCCTTCAACAAATCATCCCTATTTTAATTCATGGCTTCTAATCACCATGCAATGCCTCATTGAATTATCTTTCCAATGTTTCAAGTATCATAATAATCAAATTCATGATTCTTGAATTATGGTGGAAACAAGAACCTTTTATTTCGGCGCATGAAGAAACATGGAAACCAACAAAATCATGCATAGATCATCAAGATAAAACTTTATCAACCTCACTTGACTTGATACCACATACTACAAACATATACACTTGATGTTCTACGTCTCTCATACTAGTCCAACAAGATACAACACTTTGTACGAGATTGTCTTACATTCCTTACAAGTAATTACCTTTCTGATTCTCCATACAACTTCGTCATTTCTTTCTATCTAAAACTCTTTAATGTGAAATTCCAATGGAACACCATAAAACACCTGAGTTTCACAAGTATTACAGACTAGTGCATACCACTTCTTAGAAAATCCATACTTTCTCTGAGCACAAACTTCTTACAATCATACTAGAAACTTACCAATCATTCTCATGTAGAATAACCTTCTTGCCTACAAAAAGATGAAGAATATGACCAACACTTCCAAAGTTAGGTACACATCAGTCACACAACCACAACCACAAATAAAAAAAACATTTTCAATATCTTCTAAATTTGGTACTATTTATCCAACTTAGTTTGAAAAATATTTGGGCCTTAATATTATAATTCATTCTAAGTCCTTCGTAGGATTCTGACCCATTCACGAGTTATGCTGACACAGAAGTTCAACCAACCAACAATGCAATACTATTTTTTTAAAAATTCAAGCCATCAACCAAACAATGCTACCAAAATGGGACCTTACCCAACCAGAATGTAAATCTGAGTTTCCAATGCTACTGACAAAGTCACACAACTCGGTCTCACATCTGGAGGTAACACTACACTTCCTATCCTGAACCATTCATCTAGGTCTCCTTGCTTTATCACACGGAAAAGTATTCTAACTCTAGTCAATACCCATATGTAGTTTGAGTCACGCACTTAATTTTCAAAATTCCTCAATTCTCAATCCTTAATGGAATAATCATTCACAAATCTTGCTAATAAGATATATTAGTAGTATATACATCTAGTACCTCTCTCATGGGGTCTACCTCCGAGGCCATGTGTCCGAATGAAATATCTCAATGTCATATCATAACAACTTACATATAACTCTTTATCACTGAGTAGGATAAAAAAAATTGATCTCCTCAAGATCACCACTTGGTAAGCCTCTTTCAACTTCACTCTCTATGATTCTCATTAATCATATGAGTGATACGGCCAAAACTTACTCACTCTGAGCAGGGTTCATGAAGTTAGCTCCCAAGGCGTATAACTTCCTCGACGTCTCAATATGAGACTACTACACGAGACATCCCCACAAACTCCAATTCCAAAACAACCCTCTAACTTGGATCAACTTACAATCTTATTCTCAAGCTTGCACATCCATAAAGATTCACCCATTTAAATTTTGATATGCTTGGTATCAATAAAGTGTGAATGTCATAATCCTTGATCAAACAATCCAACACTAGTACTGAAGGCAACAACAACAAGAATTCTAATAAATTACTCTCACTCTTGCTAACCAATAACAACACTCAAGATAAACCTTGAAATTCTCACACACTTACCAACTTGGGTAATTTCCGTACTTAACATCCATTGAACACTTACCACAAGATGACAGGGAGGCTACTTAACTATACAACTCAAAATTTACAACTCTTATCAATTACTTCCGAGACCAACCAATGCAGTCTATTTCATAATTCATACTTAGTTATGTACCCAAGTTTGGCTCGTTCTTGATTTCTTGCCACATACTTGGACTCTTAGGATACAAAACTCATTTACCCAAAATAAAGAGTGTGATTCTCCTCAACCATCCAAAACTAGGTAATCCAGAATACATACTTATGAATCAAACACTACCATCACCTACTTCGTAATACCAATGTACAACTCTCTCTACTCTAGCTCAAAATAAATATTTTCATTTGAACAATCACCAATTGCACGCTCTTATCTTGGCATGGATGAAGCTTTAATGACATTGTTATAAATTCATCCAAATGCCTCCCATTATGATGGTAATACTGTCACTCTAATTATAGAACCATTCTATTAAAAATCCTTGAACCCGAAATACATATTCTCTCACCCTTCACAAATTTCTTCAATTGTTCATTGGGAAACTCCTATTTCCATAACAGTCTCACCCAAATGCTATATTTTTTTAAAGCCTTATCCAAACCATAATCTTATATCTAAAATTGTATACCTTTTGTCTTTCTCACACTCTTCACCTTGTGCAATCATGTTCCACTTAAAATATACAGTCATACCCTCGAGTTTATTTTCATATTCCACCATTGTCTTGGTCTTTTAACAAACATCACTAAACTTCAATACCTCTCAAACCTTCAACCATTTCTTAAAGTACCATTCATAATGCACTCGCTAGATTACTTCAATTGTTATAATAACCTCTAGTGACATTAGAATATGAAACACTGATGCACTACGTCACTTCTAGACCTTGCGACATACGCTCAACAAAACATCCTTTCTCCAACTGTATGGAATTACTTAAAATTCTTGTCCATTCCAATGGCCAATCCAATTCCACAACAAGCTCAACCATTTCCCAAAAATCTGACAACCATCCAATAGAAATCCTTACTTCTCAACTCCTTCAGCATTGTAAGATTTCTTGAACCATATATTATCTTGAATTTCCATATTACTCGACGCACACTCTTAATACAACATCAACCAAGCTCACCGGTCTTTTTACTTTCAAACTTCTGACTTGGACCTACTTACAAAGCACAAGCTCTACTACCCTTTAGAGTCCTTGTGGTCGCTCAACCATGATACCACTTGCCACGCATATAGAGTCAGGTTGATCAGGCCTAATACTATATACAATGACATTCAGAATCATGTTGGCAAGACACACTTATGAGGAAGGAATAAACTTACTTATGATGTTTCAAGGTTGGGTCTAGAATCGACCTACTCTGATACCAATTGTAATACCATGTATAATATACGTCTAGAATATACATTATACACAACATTAATTGGTACTGATACAATCACAAGTGCCTAATGGCATCTTTGTATACATGTCCTTAGAATATAAAAAAAAAAAATACAATACATGGTACATGTCATACAATAATGCCTACAGATTAAAACTAAGATCTAAGTACAATATCCATCATTGTACAAAATACACAGCGGAAGATTGTGAACTCAAATCCCTAAAACATCATCCATCAGCTTCCTCTTGCCTTTAACCTGCAAGAACCCGGAAAAACAATAATGATGGGGTGAGATAATAATCTCAGTGAGTCCCCCTATCCTATGGGTCCACTCGGCTCTACAAGGTTTCTACCTGATTTCTCACTCAAGTATTCATCTTTTGTTACTTGTGCATCATTCACACCATGTAACTAGGACTTGAGCAACTAAGGGATAATCGCAATGTATGGAAACATGTCACTTGAGTGCATCCACTTCAATAAATCACTATTCGGATTCACGAAACATTAATCCCCGCCTGGGCCTACGTCTAGGTCAAGCTCGGTTCACGCATGCTCGTATGATTCAACTTTCGTGTGGATATCAGGTTTCCCATGGGACTCGAACCCACTTCAGAAACCGTCACTCGTATGGGACTCGAACCCACTTTGAGTATCTTTCACCGTATGGGACTCGAACCCACTTATGAGACAACCTCTTCTATGGACTTAAACCATTTATGAGGTGCGAATCATGGTACCTACATCCCAACTCCACTCTGTATAAGTATCTCAGTTGGGATGTCGTACAATCAAGGGAAACTCTGAATACGTGATTATGTTCTCATATACTCGTGATTTCTCTCATCAATCACTAGGTGATCCTTGTCACCAATTCTCATGGCATCATAACATGATCCATTTTATACATATATAACACATGTACCATACAAAGCATGTTTAGTCATCATTAACGCGACTACTTGTCAGTTGTACACACCGCGGTACGATTACGTCCAAGCATCACTATCATAAACTATTTCATATCCTAAGATATCTTACTAATCCATTTACCTAGTATTCTCCTAAGTTCACCTCACTCATAAGTTTTAGTCATGTTACTATGCAACCAATACAATAGATCATTCGTATCAAATAATTAACACAAAAATAATTCATAGCATGGATCATGGAATGCAATACATAAGAAACACAATAACAATTCATAATTTAGTTATGAAATTTCCAATCAATACTCATGACTCACTCATAAATTCTTCTCATAACTTGATAACGAAGTATATTCTATTTCCAATGATCCCAACTTTACAAAAATCAGATATATGATTCCCATTTTATGGAGGAAACTACGAATCAACTTATACCATTTTCATGAAATATCTTCCATGATCAATTCAACCTAATTTCTATTCTTAGATTATAAATCATTCTAATTGTTTAATCCATTTAAACAATATTAATATATTATGTATAATAAAAGTAAAGGTTATAAGATAATCTATTATATATAATCATAGTAAATATCATAAGATATATAGAACACAATTGTATATATAATTCAAAATAAGCCTTTGCCTTGGTGGTAATACTCATTTTCCATGACCATGGAGTTGTGGGTTCAACTCCCACTGGTGGTAATGTTTTTATTACCAACTGATTTTGTTACTTATAATTTCTCTTCATTCTACAAGATAGTAGATACAGGAAGCTATTGTATTTTCAATCAATAAAATAGGATTGGCTTAGTGGTTAGAAGGTACTGGATTCAATTCCATTTCTAGGAAACCAAACAGATTCTTGCTATCCTGTGACTAATTTCTCACGCATCCTTGCTGTCCTGTGACTAATCTAACTTCTATACCATATTTCCAAAATTTAGCAAACCCATCTTTATGCTTACTATATCACTAAACACATTTTTAATCATTCCTATTTATTATTTTCTTTTACAAAATCATAGCAACAACAATACTTCAAAACCCAAGATAAATAATATGTATCTAGGACAATTTCCATAGCCAATACAACAACAATCATATCCTCATGCTCCTAACACAACAACACAAAGCATATATAATAAAAACACCACAACACATCAAAACCCTTACATCCTAAACATGAATTTCATCTTTCCAAAAGCTAAATCTAACTATGGAACTCACCTCTTAAATATTGATCATGAGAAGGTTAAGAAAAGAGATGAAGATGAGAAAAGATTTGAGATGGAATTGTGATGACCTAAGCTTCTTCTCCTCTTTTCCCAAACTTTCCTCTTCTTCCCCTCGTCCTTCTCTACTCATGTTTCTTTTTTCTGTTTTTTTTACTGATAAATGGAATGAGTTGTAATATAAAAGGGAAAGTGTGGTTGGAAGAAATAGATGAAAAGGTGGTAGTAAAGAGAAAATGAGTGGTCATAAACAAAAATTGCTAAATAAAATATCTTAAATGATATTTCTTATGAATAATTTTTACTACTAGAGTAACTGATTAATTATTAATGTCACCAAAATGCTCTTTTGGGTATTATATAATAATGGTTAATCTCTCTTAATAAAGATTGACCTTTTCTTAGTCCATTAATTACTCTATTAATCTCAACTGACACCAACTGACAACTAATAGAGCACTTAAGAATTCAGTTTGTCTCAACTAACAACTTCTGACATACAATTGGGCATTTAAGGAAATATGGGATATTACATTCTCCACCCCTTAAATTGAAATTCGCCCCCGAATTTCATCCAAGTAAAGAAAAGAAACCTCTCACATCACCGTCTAAGGTTAAACTTGATTGAATTTCCTATCTAATCCTCTGACACCTACAAATTTCAAACTTATCTTCACTGTCAAAATTCCAATCCTTCATGAATCCTCAAAACTCCTTGAACTTAATTTACTCAACTCATATGACATGTCGTTCTAACTCCTTGTCACTGACCGACTCTGAGACTGCTACTTACTCTTCACTGAATTGAGTTAACCAAAATCCATAGTTGCAACACCTTACTCTAATTGGAAAGGTAATACTTACCAACTTCAGGAGATATTATACTGATTCTATAACTACACGTTCAACCGTCAACTCTTCTTGTATAATTCCTTCAACAAATCATCCCTATTTTAATTCATGGCTTCTAATCACCATGCAATGCCTCATTGAATTATCTTTCCAATGTTTCAAGTATCATAATAATCAAATTCATGATTCTTGAATTATGGTGGAAACAAGAACCTTTTATTTCGGCGCATGAAGAAACATGGAAACCAACAAAATCATGCATAGATCATCAAGATAAAACTTTATCAACCTCACTTGACTTGATACCACATACTACAAACATATACACTTGATGTTCTACGTCTCTCATACTAGTCCAACAAGATACAACACTTTGTACGAGATTGTCTTACATTCCTTACAAGTAATTACCTTTCTGATTCTCCATACAACTTCGTCATTTCTTTCTATCTAAAACTCTTTAATGTGAAATTCCAATGGAACACCATAAAACACCTGAGTTTCACAAGTATTACAGACTAGTGCATACCACTTCTTAGAAAATCCATACTTTCTCTGAGCACAAACTTCTTACAATCATACTAGAAACTTACCAATCATTCTCATGTAGAATAACCTTCTTGCCTACAAAAAGATGAAGAATATGACCAACACTTCCAAAGTTAGGTACACATCAGTCACACAACCACAACCACAAATAAAAAAAACATTTTCAATATCTTCTAAATTTGGTACTATTTATCCAACTTAGTTTGAAAAATATTTGGGCCTTAATATTATAATTCATTCTAAGTCCTTCGTAGGATTCTGACCCATTCACGAGTTATGCTGACACAGAAGTTCAACCAACCAACAATGCAATACTATTTTTTTAAAAATTCAAGCCATCAACCAAACAATGCTACCAAAATGGGACCTTACCCAACCAGAATGTAAATCTGAGTTTCCAATGCTACTGACAAAGTCACACAACTCGGTCTCACATCTGGAGGTAACACTACACTTCCTATCCTGAACCATTCATCTAGGTCTCCTTGCTTTATCACACGGAAAAGTATTCTAACTCTAGTCAATACCCATATGTAGTTTGAGTCACGCACTTAATTTTCAAAATTCCTCAATTCTCAATCCTTAATGGAATAATCATTCACAAATCTTGCTAATAAGATATATTAGTAGTATATACATCTAGTACCTCTCTCATGGGGTCTACCTCCGAGGCCATGTGTCCGAATGAAATATCTCAATGTCATATCATAACAACTTACATATAACTCTTTATCACTGAGTAGGATAAAAAAAATTGATCTCCTCAAGATCACCACTTGGTAAGCCTCTTTCAACTTCACTCTCTATGATTCTCATTAATCATATGAGTGATACGGCCAAAACTTACTCACTCTGAGCAGGGTTCATGAAGTTAGCTCCCAAGGCGTATAACTTCCTCGACGTCTCAATATGAGACTACTACACGAGACATCCCCACAAACTCCAATTCCAAAACAACCCTCTAACTTGGATCAACTTACAATCTTATTCTCAAGCTTGCACATCCATAAAGATTCACCCATTTAAATTTTGATATGCTTGGTATCAATAAAGTGTGAATGTCATAATCCTTGATCAAACAATCCAACACTAGTACTGAAGGCAACAACAACAAGAATTCTAATAAATTACTCTCACTCTTGCTAACCAATAACAACACTCAAGATAAACCTTGAAATTCTCACACACTTACCAACTTGGGTAATTTCCGTACTTAACATCCATTGAACACTTACCACAAGATGACAGGGAGGCTACTTAACTATACAACTCAAAATTTACAACTCTTATCAATTACTTCCGAGACCAACCAATGCAGTCTATTTCATAATTCATACTTAGTTATGTACCCAAGTTTGGCTCGTTCTTGATTTCTTGCCACATACTTGGACTCTTAGGATACAAAACTCATTTACCCAAAATAAAGAGTGTGATTCTCCTCAACCATCCAAAACTAGGTAATCCAGAATACATACTTATGAATCAAACACTACCATCACCTACTTCGTAATACCAATGTACAACTCTCTCTACTCTAGCTCAAAATAAATATTTTCATTTGAACAATCACCAATTGCACGCTCTTATCTTGGCATGGATGAAGCTTTAATGACATTGTTATAAATTCATCCAAATGCCTCCCATTATGATGGTAATACTGTCACTCTAATTATAGAACCATTCTATTAAAAATCCTTGAACCCGAAATACATATTCTCTCACCCTTCACAAATTTCTTCAATTGTTCATTGGGAAACTCCTATTTCCATAACAGTCTCACCCAAATGCTATATTTTTTTAAAGCCTTATCCAAACCATAATCTTATATCTAAAATTGTATACCTTTTGTCTTTCTCACACTCTTCACCTTGTGCAATCATGTTCCACTTAAAATATACAGTCATACCCTCGAGTTTATTTTCATATTCCACCATTGTCTTGGTCTTTTAACAAACATCACTAAACTTCAATACCTCTCAAACCTTCAACCATTTCTTAAAGTACCATTCATAATGCACTCGCTAGATTACTTCAATTGTTATAATAACCTCTAGTGACATTAGAATATGAAACACTGATGCACTACGTCACTTCTAGACCTTGCGACATACGCTCAACAAAACATCCTTTCTCCAACTGTATGGAATTACTTAAAATTCTTGTCCATTCCAATGGCCAATCCAATTCCACAACAAGCTCAACCATTTCCCAAAAATCTGACAACCATCCAATAGAAATCCTTACTTCTCAACTCCTTCAGCATTGTAAGATTTCTTGAACCATATATTATCTTGAATTTCCATATTACTCGACGCACACTCTTAATACAACATCAACCAAGCTCACCGGTCTTTTTACTTTCAAACTTCTGACTTGGACCTACTTACAAAGCACAAGCTCTACTACCCTTTAGAGTCCTTGTGGTCGCTCAACCATGATACCACTTGCCACGCATATAGAGTCAGGTTGATCAGGCCTAATACTATATACAATGACATTCAGAATCATGTTGGCAAGACACACTTATGAGGAAGGAATAAACTTACTTATGATGTTTCAAGGTTGGGTCTAGAATCGACCTACTCTGATACCAATTGTAATACCATGTATAATATACGTCTAGAATATACATTATACACAACATTAATTGGTACTGATACAATCACAAGTGCCTAATGGCATCTTTGTATACATGTCCTTAGAATATAAAAAAAAATACAATACATGGTACATGTCATACAATAATGCCTACAGATTAAAACTAAGATCTAAGTACAATATCCATCATTGTACAAAATACACAGCGGAAGATTGTGAACTCAAATCCCTAAAACATCATCCATCAGCTTCCTCTTGCCTTTAACCTGCAAGAACCTGGAAAAAAACAATAATGATGGGGTGAGATAATAATCTCAGTGAGTCCCCCTATCCTATGGGTCCACTCGGCTCTACAAGGTTTCTACCTGATTTCTCACTCAAGTATTCATCTTTTGTTACTTGTGCATCATTCACACCATGTAACTAGGACTTGAGCAACTAAGGGATAATCGCAATGTATGGAAACATGTCACTTGAGTGCATCCACTCAATAAATCACTATTCGGATTCACGAAACATTAATCCCCGCCTGGGCCTACGTCTAGGTCAAGCTCGGTTCACGCATGCTCGTATGATTCAACTTTCGTGTGGATATCAGGTTTCCCATGGGACTCGAACCCACTTCAGAAACCGTCACTCGTATGGGACTCGAACCCACTTTGAGTATCTTTCACCGTATGGGACTCGAACCCACTTATGAGACAACCTCTTCTATGGACTTAAACCATTTATGAGGTGCGAATCATGGTACCTACATCCCAACTCCACTCTGTATAAGTATCTCAGTTGGGATGTCGTACAATCAAGGGAAACTCTGAATACGTGATTATGTTCTCATATACTCGTGATTTCTCTCATCAATCACTAGGTGATCCTTGTCACCAATTCTCATGGCATCATAACATGATCCATTTTATACATATATAACACATGTACCATACAAAGCATGTTTAGTCATCATTAACGCGACTACTTGTCAGTTGTACACACCGCGGTACGATTACGTCCAAGCATCACTATCATAAACTATTTCATATCCTAAGATATCTTACTAATCCATTTACCTAGTATTCTCCTAAGTTCACCTCACTCATAAGTTTTAGTCATGTTACTATGCAACCAATACAATAGATCATTCGTATCAAATAATTAACACAAAAATAATTCATAGCATGGATCATGGAATGCAATACATAAGAAACACAATAACAATTCATAATTTAGTTATGAAATTTCCAATCAATACTCATGACTCACTCATAAATTCTTCTCATAACTTGATAACGAAGTATATTCTATTTCCAATGATCCCAACTTTACAAAAATCAGATATATGATTCCCATTTTATGGAGGAAACTACGAATCAACTTATACCATTTTCATGAAATATCTTCCATGATCAATTCAACCTAATTTCTATTCTTAGATTATAAATCATTCTAATTGTTTAATCCATTTAAACAATATTAATATATTATGTATAATAAAAGTAAAGGTTATAAGATAATCTATTATATATAATCATAGTAAATATCATAAGATATATAGAACACAATTGTATATATAATTCAAAATAAGCCTTTGCCTTGGTGGTAATACTCATTTTCCATGACCATGGAGTTGTGGGTTCAACTCCCACTGGTGGTAATGTTTTTATTACCAACTGATTTTGTTACTTATAATTTCTCTTCATTCTACAAGATAGTAGATACAGGAAGCTATTGTATTTTCAATCAATAAAATAGGATTGGCTTAGTGGTTAGAAGGTACTGGATTCAATTCCATTTCTAGGAAACCAAACAGATTCTTGCTATCCTGTGACTAATTTCTCACGCATCCTTGCTGTCCTGTGACTAATCTAACTTCTATACCATATTTCCAAAATTTAGCAAACCCATCTTTATGCTTACTATATCACTAAACACATTTTTAATCATTCCTATTTATTATTTTCTTTTACAAAATCATAGCAACAACAATACTTCAAAACCCAAGATAAATAATATGTATCTAGGACAATTTCCATAGCCAATACAACAACAATCATATCCTCATGCTCCTAACACAACAACACAAAGCATATATAATAAAAACACCACAACACATCAAAACCCTTACATCCTAAACATGAATTTCATCTTTCCAAAAGCTAAATCTAACTATGGAACTCACCTCTTAAATATTGATCATGAGAAGGTTAAGAAAAGAGATGAAGATGAGAAAAGATTTGAGATGGAATTGTGATGACCTAAGCTTCTTCTCCTCTTTTCCCAAACTTTCCTCTTCTTCCCCTCGTCCTTCTCTACTCATGTTTCTTTTTTCTGTTTTTTTTACTGATAAATGGAATGAGTTGTAATATAAAAGGGAAAGTGTGGTTGGAAGAAATAGATGAAAAGGTGGTAGTAAAGAGAAAATGAGTGGTCATAAACAAAAATTGCTAAATAAAATATCTTAAATGATATTTCTTATGAATAATTTTTACTACTAGAGTAACTGATTAATTATTAATGTCACCAAAATGCTCTTTTGGGTATTATATAATAATGGTTAATCTCTCTTAATAAAGATTGACCTTTTCTTAGTCCATTAATTACTCTATTAATCTCAACTGACACCAACTCACAACTAATAGAGCACTTAAGAATTTAGTTTGTCTCAATTGACAACTTCTGACATACAATTGGGCATTTAAGGAAATATGGGATATTACATTCTCCACCCCTTAAATTGAAATTCGCCCCCGAATTTCATCCAAGTAAAGAAAAGAAACCTCTCACATCACCGTCTAAGGTTATTTTATCTAATTGATTTAATTCCTTTTATCTAACTAATATGTCTTATAAATCTTTCTTTATTATGTTTCTTTTATTTTTTTTCATGATTTAAAAGAGTTTTTATTGATAGAAATTTTTTATAATTTTTTAAAATATTTATATCTTTATTAATTTCTTTATCTCTATTAAGTGTTTCTGATATATTATTTATTTTTATTACGATCATTTTTTATTCTATTAAATATATAATCGGCAATTTATTAGTATTTTTTATCAATAAATAATATTTTTATTTATTTTTCATTGTATTAGTTTTTATATATTATATAAATTATTTTTGGATAATGTCATTATTTAATATTTTTGTGATTATTCTAATTTTTTCGTAGTGTATAAGTATTAATTTTTTTATTTCTTTATTTCACACTATTTTAAAAGATAATTATTCTTTTTTTGTATACAACACAATTTTATTTTTTATACAATTATTAATTATAAGAATGAAAATATTTAGAGAAAATAAATTTTTTCCTCTAATATAAATTGCTCTATAACCAAATAAATAAGCATTCATCCTAAAACAAAGAGATCAATATTCTTATGCAAAATTATTTTGATGCTTTTCTTTTTTCGTTTATGTGCAATAATGAATGACATAAGCGTGATTATCTCAACAACACAAACAAACTGTCAATTATCATCTAATATTGTATGATATTTTACCCAGTATAACTTTGCAATTTTTATTTAAAGTGTTATTAGAAATATAAGTATATATTGCTCAAGTAGTCAAATGCCTTTTTATTTGTAACAATGTCAAATGCATTTTTAATTTAATATAAATATACATATTGATCAAATATAAATAATAAAGTAATAAATAAAAAAATAAAAAAATTTCATAATATTTTAATATATTAATTTTATAATATTTAATATTTGATATATACAACATACCCATAAAGAAAATTGTTACAGAAATAAATATATTTCTTTATTTTTTTATACTTTCAATTAACATATACATTATACCTAACAATTATTTAATTATAGTTTTTTTTTCTTTTTGGTTGGATTTTTTTGTGTTGCAGTGATTTAAAGTTTTTTATATTCAAAAATTTCAACACAGCATTTATCTACCTCGTTCGTATATATTAATTTATAATTAGGTTAAAATAATTTATAAATTTTAATAGTAATTGCAGAAAGTTTAACCATTTTTTATCACTTTAATTTATAAAATATTATTCAGCACACATAAGAGATGTGCTATAATTTTAACTATTAACTATTAATTAATTTCAAGATTTGACTGATACTTTCTAAAAAAACTCAGATGAAGCATTGGAGCGATATTTTACTAATTAACTTTTATAATAATTATAAGTTGTGTGTTTTTAATGCCATATTTATGAGTATATATATTTTTCTTAATTCAATTTTGTATCACCCTATTACTCTGTGTTTGGAACAAGTGAAATTATTTAAAAAATTATTTAATAAATAAGGCATACATAAACTTAAATGAAAGTGTAGTATGGTTAAAAGTTATAATTGAATGAGTATGTAGTATGTACTTCTAATATATGTAGGATCTAAATATCAAGGTAGATAAGCCGCTGAAGTTGATGATTGATAACAAGTATGCAATCAATCTTGCCAAGAACCCAATGCTGTATGGGAGAAGCAATCATATTGAGACAAAATATCATTTCTGAGACGTCAAGTCCAGAATGGAGTACTAGAACTTGTGCACTAGTACCCAAAAAGAGTTGGTAGATGTTATGATAAGGACAGATCAATTTCTCCACTTAAGGAATGGAATTGGTGTTGATAGTTTTAATTAGGAAATCCTAAATTAAGGGATGGTATTGAAGGATAATTTAGTATTTTAGTATTGCATATGTGACCCTAGTATGTGTGTATAAATAGACTAGTGGTTGTTGTCATATCTTTATCTTTTTACAACTTTTGTAGTCGTAATTGCAGAGCAATACATATATTCACTCATTCTTCATGTTTTTCACTTTGTGTACTAATAGATAATAGGTTTATTAACATAGATGTCGTTATATGTTTGTTTACCCTGGGTTTTGGTAAACAATGTCAGTCTCTTGCCAAAAAATTTACTTGCGAGATCAACTAGGGAATCCTAATAAAGTGTTTCAGTTTTCAAGTGTTTTTCTACAAAGTGTTTCAAAAAGGATGCGTTCGACCTCACGTCCAATGTATTTGTGTTATTTCAAAAGTAAATAAAGTAAAACTTGTAAAGTAGAATGATTTCAAAAGTAAATAAAGTAAAATTTGTAAAGTAGAAACGAAAGCATTTAAATTGTAAAGGTAAATGACATGACACTTAAAATAGTTGAAAAGTAAGTTGATTCAAACATACATTGCCGTAGCCCGACTCATCTCGCTCGTTCGCTTGATTAGATTTGAATCCTCTCCTTAATACACTAAGTGCTTTATTTATAATACATAACTGCTTCCTGGAGGGCTTCGTTCCTTTACACGCCACGTGTATCCTGTAACTTGTCTCCACCAACCCACGTTCTACATTTTTCTATCTTTCCCTCCAAGCCCAATTATCCACTTCGTAGACTGCAAACACAATCGATTCTACCTGGTTGACCCAAATATTACATTAATTCAAAAAATCCTTTTGAATTATTTTCTTCTATTGGTTGGATTTAAACCCATTTGAAAATCCAAACCAACAATGTTTCAGCCAACAATGTTCTTGTTCAGTTATTTTATCTAATTGATTTAATTTCTTTTATCTAACTAATATGTCTTATAAATCTTTCTTTATTATGTTTCTTTTATTTTTTTTCATGATTTAAAAGAGTTTTTAGTTGATAGAAATATTTTATAATTTTTTAAAATATTTATATCTTTATTAATTTCTTTATCTCTATTAAGTGTTTCTGATATATTATTTATTTTTATTACGATCATTTTTTCTTCTATTAAATATATAATCTGCAATTTATTAGTATTTTTTATCCATAAATAATATTTTTATTTATTTTTCATTGTATTAGTTTTTATGTATTATATAAATTATTTTTGGATAATGTCATTATTTAATATTTTTGTGATTATTCTAATTTTTTCGTAGTGTATAAGTATTAGTTTTTTATTTCTTTATTTCACACTGGTTTAAAAGATAATTATTCTTTTTTTGTATACAACACAATTTTATTTTTTATACAATTATTAATTATAAGAATGAAAATAATTAGAGAAAATAAATTTTATCCTCTAATATAAATTGCTCTATAACCAAATAAATAAACATTCATCCTAAAACAAAGAGATCGGTATTCTTATGCAAAATTATTTTGATGCTTTTTGTAACATCCCATACATTTATGCCTAGAATAATATGTAGTGATGCTAATTATGGTACAAGAAACATACAACTAGATGAAAAAGACAAGAAATTAAAACTGAATACAACACAAATCTCAAACAAAACGTATCCAATACATCTTTTCTTCATCATCACACAACGGACAGATAAGATCTGATGAGGTCTTCCTTCCTTTACACATCTGCAATCTTCAAGATCGATCATCTAACAATCCTACCACTTATAACCTGTTCCTGAAAAATAATAAGAGAATTAGGGTGAGATTACTAAATCTCAGTGAGCCTCCCTATCCTAAGGGTATGCTCGGTTCTACAGGGTACATGCATAAATAACAGATTCACCTAAAACCCGGGGTTACATCTCACGTCATGGAGCAAGTACAAACAAGGGAAAACACTACCATTGGAAGTCCCATAACTAACCAATGGGGTAAACGCACAGTCGACAAACACATTATGCAAACCCGTACCCATGTACGAGGAATCCAGAAGTAAGTTCTACCTTCTAGCAAATTACACAAAATCACACCCTCGATGAATTATGTCGATGCATAGTGTCAAGAGACTCGTATAAGTCCATCGCATGATGAGTCGGATCATCCCTAAGTTAGATTTTATCCGCGACGAGTACCCGAAGTGACATTCGCCTATATGGCGTCACAACCACGTCGATCATCCATACGCAGATGAATTACGCAAATAAGAAACGTCTTCTTAACGCACAAGTCCACTGGGTGAAAGCCTAATGGTCTTGCCTATATGGCACCATTAGAGGTGAGTTAAGACTACAGAGTGGTATTGCCTACGTGGCACCACAACCCACCATACCAAGAACGTCGACGCTTACGTCCGTTGGAATGCCCTCAAACGGCCCACTCGGAAACGCTGCAATGGTAGCTCAGGTGTGTATCACAAACCGTATATCCAGATAATTACGCCCTGTGGAAACGCCCAATAATGGCCCACTTGAGTCATCGGAACGGTAATAATAAATTCAAACTGTATATCCAGATAATTACGCCCTGTGGAAACGCCCAATAAGTGGCCCACTCGTGTCATCGGAATGGTGATAGTAAATTGGATCTTGTCCAAAGTCATATGTGATTTACCATCTGATAGCCTAGGTCTACTTCGATTAAGCATAATCCAAACATTTGTGGCATCAAGCCAACAAGACAAATTCATCCGAACATTCAACCGGAATGGACGGGAACAAGTAATGATCACATAATTGCATTTCCACATAATGTGCTTCTCAACACTTTGCACGTAATATTCATACATATTCATGATTTTAGCATACGAGTGATCATAACATAATATCATACAATTCATAAAATTAGTCACACAACAAAGAGGCTTCCGATCCCTGACACGGACAGAACTGTACTCGGGGGAATTAAACATACATTTTCTTAAATTCCATTAACGCTTATTCAACATCATGCACTTAAACATGTCTTTTCCATAACCTCTGAATAAACTAAAAGCATGATGTCCAAACATATTCATAAAGTTCATTAAAAAACCTTTCTATCGCTTCTGACCGGGCTCCGTTTCGAGTTATAAAACTAATGTTATGATCGAAACAATGAAAGTCATTTTTCATTCAGTGAGTAATCGATTTACACTATATGCAAATCGATTTGCGCCTGAAGCAGAGTCAAAAAACGTATTTTCCTGCATAAAACTAGTTCCAAAGAATTCTAATACATTCCTAAGGTTCCCCAATGATCCAAATTCGAATCCCATCATGTGTCATCATTCTATGGCATACAATTGCATCAAGAACACATACTTCATCACTAAAACAAACATGCAATGATTTATATCACATAAAACCCCATTTCCCCCCAAATTTTCAATTCCCCATAAAAACCCCAAGTCTCTAACTAGAGACTCACCTTGCATAATTGGAGGTTAGAATGAGGTTAATGCAGTAACCGAACCATTCTCATGACCAAATTTCCATCTTCTCCTTCATGGAACCCGTAATCCCTTTTCTCCATTTCTAGCAAGATTATCCAAACTTCAAACGCGATTTTCTCCTTCCATAAGACATCTATGGAGACAAATCAATATATCAAATTGAAGAGAATTCCGTTAGATTTTTAAAAAGTCCAGAATCACCTGAATCGGAGCTACGAGTTGGAAGTTATGGCTTGTTGAGTGAAGACTGTCCCATGGGTTCATCCTACAACATCAACTTCATACCTCCATCTTCAAATGTGATTATCTCATTCCTCATGAACATTCAGAATACAAACCATATATGCAAATCGAAGACAATTTCGTGAGCTTTCCGAAAAGTTAAGAATAAGCTTAATTGGAGTTATGAGCAAAAAGTTATCACCTTTTTTATGAAGGCTGCCATTGGAGTGCTGTCGCACCCCAAAATTTACCCTCCAAATCTCAGAGTTTCATCTTCCGGAAGCCACTTTTGAGTTTGTGGTTGTGAAGAGTGACCATGAGGCATCCCTTCTTCAAGGAATACACTCTTTTGAATTTCTTCAGTGCACAAGATCAAGACTTTATTCCCTTGTATTTCTCATATGCATCATTGCATCGCTAACAGTTTCAGAACAGGATAAATCGTGCGTGTGCTCCTAAAGTCAAAGTTAGGATTTTATCAAAAATTTCATCTGTTCAAGATATAATCAATTAGGGTTTGAGTCTCCACTCACCTCAATTGATCTATCTTAATCAATCATCAACATTTGATTTTCAAATTCTCAACTTTTTCTCATGATCTACCTTGAATCGACCAATTAGGGTTTTTATCGAAGATAGTGAACCATTGACTTTCTGCTCAATGGATGACCTATTTGCTTGAAGATTGGTCTTAACATATTCAATGCAACATCTTAACCTAATTTCTTGGTTCAAAACATTGCAAAATCCATGTTTCTTCATCAGACAAATTTTGAGTCATCTGATGAAAATTCATCTGCTCAAAAAAGGGTCAAACTTTGACTTTTGGTCAACTTTTTCAATTCCAAACTTTTTCAATCATAAAACCATTTCAAATAATCCATCATGATCATAAAAATCAAGAAATGTGAAAAAGTCAACAAAAAGTCAAAGTTGGAATATTTTTCTAACACTTAGAAAAAATTTCAAGTGTTAAGAAACATGGTTTTTCCTTACTTTCATGGCCATTTTTCACCTAGATCCATTTTGATTCAAGAAAAACTCAAAACATGAAAGTTGTAGGTCTTATTACAAGCTTTCTAAAAAGTCCAAGAACTTGCAAAAACACTTTGTGTAGCTAGGGTTTTGATTTTGAAACATAGAGCTCCAAAACCATGGATTTCCAAAATCATGCATCAAAGTTACAAGTTATTTTGCAACTTTCTCCCTTCTAGAAGTCTTGTCACTAAATAAGATAGGATTTTAGATAAAAAAATATGATGGAAATGGTTAGGAAAGGATAAAAATACTTGAGTTTGTTTTAAAGTAATAATTAGAAAGATTCCATGTGCATTTAATGAAGGAATATTCTTTTCTTAAGCCTTAAGCTTCCAAGTTGCAAGCTCTAAGCTTATCTTGCCTTGCCATTTTAGAATTCCTTGCCTATAAATAGGAGTTCTTCTTCATTAAAAAACTACACCGAAAAGAATAATCAAAACTTGCTTTCTCACTTCTTTATCATTTTGCAAGTTTCTAAGTTTCAAAGAGGTTAGAATTCCAAATTGCAACTTCTGCAAGTTCTAGCCAAAGATGTCATTCAAACATCTTCTAAACATCATTTAGAAGTTGTTTGAAACTTCAAACCATCAGAAAACAAGCCAAGAGTCAATTTGCTCAAAAACCATTTCCAAAATCCATAAAATGCAATTTTGAGCCAAAACTTCCAAACTCTCAATTCACTTGTGCTTGTTCTGATTTTTCACTTCAAACACCTTCTATACATCATATAGAAGCAATCAAAATCATCATTCCATCACTGTAAACACATAATCACTAGATTCGATTCTCACTTCAAGTGACTGTAACTGGACTTGGTCAAAACAATCCAGACCATTTCAAACCAAGGTAAGCATACCAACACCTTCCATAAACATCACTGAAGCTATAACAATCATCAAAAAACCTCTGGAGCACCTCCAACAAGAAACACGATTTCATTTTAAAGAGGTATAAACTTGAAATTTGTACTCTGTGATTTCTAACTTTCAGTATAAAAAAGGCTTGGCCATTTTGTTTCTGCACTATCACTGAGTAATAACCCTCAATCAATTGCTTAAAATTATGCTCATACATGATTTCATAATCAAAACTTAGAATTAGGGTTCTTCGTGTTCATACGAAAATTAATGATTCTAAGCTTAAAATAAATAAAATTAAATTCCATAATCATGTTCCTGGTAAAAATCCGAGCAAGTTGGATGTTTGAATCATACAATTTCATTAAGAAATGAAGAATCTATGAAGGAAAATCTAAAGGTTAAAGATGAAGCCCTGCGCACGTTTTTTCTTATTTCTGGAAAATTCAAATTCTTTGTTAATGTTATGTTTATTGGTTGTTGTTTTATGACCGGATGTAACAGCCACCCCAGTAGCAAGCCAGCACGCACTTAGTCATTTGCCTCGCCTCAAGGTCCAGGGTTCGAATCCCCCTGGGACTTTTTTTTAATAAAAAGCATCAAGCTTCTAATGCTTGTTTCTCTAGAAGCACTTCTGAGGCTCAACCCTCCAGAAGTACTTCTGATACTTCTTCCCCTAGAAGCTTTCAGCTTCTACACTCTTCAGAAGCACTTCTAGTGCTTCTACCTCCAGAAGCATCAAGCTTCTCACCCTCTAGAAGCATCAAGCTTCTAACATTACTAGAAGCATCAAGCTTCTAACATCCAGAAGCAGCCAGCTTCTAAGACATCCAGAAGAAGCATGCCTCCACACGCTCCAGAAGCAACATGCTTCTAAGTTTCCTTCATAAGCAGCTAGCTTCTGATCCCCCTTCCCCCAGAAGCAGCCAGCTTTTGATCCCTTCAGAACTCCAGCTTCTGAACATTTTCAAAACTTCATTTTTTTTCAAAACTCCTTCTAAACAAGGTGATTCAATGATAAGTCAATCACATGGCTCAGTGGAAAAACCCTTCACTTCTAAGCCAAAAGTCCAAGGTTCAAACCTCCTTAGGACCAAAAACTCTTTTTTATCACTAATTTTCTCAAGTTTTTCAACAAACTTCAACATTTTCAAAAACTAATCAAAACTTCTCATTTTGAGATGACTTTTTGCACACTTGTCATTTAATATGCCTATTTTATGATTATGTCAAAAAAATCCAAAAATATTTTCTTTTTGATTATATTTTTCAAAAGATGTTTTCTTTCCAACTTTCAAACTTAAATCTTTTTCAAAACTTCTTGTGAATATCCTTCACTTTTCAAAATCATTTTCAAAACCCCATCTAAAACACTTTCACAATTAATTTACAAACCTCGATCCAACGTCGAGTGTGTTTTCAAATTTCTTTTCATAATAAAAACCCAAGTATTTAAATCGTTGGTTGCAAGACCAATTGTTTAAACACTGGTAAAAAATAAACTTCGAATCTTTAAATCGTTGGATGCTAGTCCAATTGTGTAAAGATTCTTAATAACGTGAACTTTTTTTCACTTTACTCTTTCATAAGAAAAACTTTTGGATGATAGACGACTCGTTGAGCATTGAGCTCCTCTTGTTTCTAGTATTTGAATCGTAGGATGCTAATCCTATTGTTCGATACTTTTCACCCACTTAAAATCAATTCAACTCACTCAAATCTTTTTTTTCCGCTCATATGCGACTATCAAACTCTTTTCTGACAAGGAGTGTGCAATATCCATTTCAAACATGAACAAGGACTTAAGCTTTTCAAACAAACTAAAAAAGTCCAAGTTCAAGCATTTGAAATGTCTAATGCACGATTTTTCTTATAAAATCAACACAACCAACTTAAAACCTTTTTGAGAGGAACTACGGAGTTTTGACTTTCCCATTGCACAAGGGAATACGTAGGCACACGCTTTTGAAACCGTGCCAAACTCAAGATAATAATAAACAAACCCTTTTTCTTCTTTTGGTATTCATAACTTAGCAATAAACACACACAAACACTTAAGAACTAAACGGATCCCATCGAATACGATGGATGTAAGGGGTGCTAATACCTTCCCCTTACATAACCGACTCCCGATTCCATGTCTTTTGGTCACGTAGACTGCCTTATCCATCTCTGTGGGTTTTATCTATATTTTCCCGTTCTTTTTAGAACAAATAAAATTAGGTGGTGACTTCCTTATTTTTAAAACAACCGTTGAAAAAACCAGTCATGACAAGTGCGAAAATGGAGTTTGGAAAGGAAACATGACTTCTTTTCTTTTCTTTCTTCCTTCTAAGTTTCTCCATTTCTCTTACTTACTTGAAAAATCTGATTTGGAATGAATATAACTCCAAACAAAGCCTTATGCACATGCAACTTTCCTCCTATTCCCAAAATTCCCTCCAACTAAGTAGTATCTACTAGTTTTCCATTTGATCACATTCTAACTAGTTTGGTTACTAGTAAGATTCTTATTTATTTTCTAAATAATTCCCAAGCATAAATATAACTTCTCATACATGTTGATATAAATATTGGGATGTTAAATTCTCCCCCTCTTAAATAGAATTCTCCCTCGAATTCCTTCAAATCATCACAATAATAAGTTCCTCACCTTTCCTTCCAACGAGGGGTTGGATGTTCCTTATATTCGTTCTTGGTCAAATCCTACGACTTCGTCCAAAAACCGCTTCATCCAATAAACATCATTACCTGCTACTCTCATGTCCTTAACAATCATGACTAGAAGCCTTAGTTGTCTCGCAACACATTCATCTTGTACATTGCTCAGACATACTTAGAAATAGGTTCTTTCTAGGTTTCCAGCCTAGACTCACTCACATCGAGTATGCATAGCTCAAGAATCTTTAACAATCCATTTTAATCGGCAATCCTCATCCTCAAAGTTTTCCAAGCTCATCCTTTCTTAACTAATGACGTTGAACTTCAATTCCTCTCCGTTAGTTACTTGCATCGTCTCGAATCCATACACATCCACATCATCGTTTCTCTCTAACGATAACAACTTCGTCTCGCTTACGGTCACAACCCAACAAAGTCATACAACCACCCGTCGCGTCTCTTGGTTCCATCTTTTAGTTCCCATATGCTCAATTTGACTCACTCCTAATTTATCCTCTTTGTACGACAAAACCCTTATTTGATACTTTCTTCAGTCTTTAGACAAGTCTCTACCATCGCAATCCACAAGGAGGTATCATTTTAGGGCTACAACCTCGGCAACATAAGATCTCTTACCTCAAACTCTATGTCAGCTATACGCAAAACAATTCAACCCGAAACCATAAGGATACACAATCCCATAACTATAATCTTGTACTCAACAACTTAACACATCGACCTACCAACAAAATGCGCTTCTAACTGTTGATCCGTAATCATCATCCAAGTCTTCGCGTGTGCCCAAATTTGCACCAGACACAACAATGAAAAGTTAGTTTTCAAGAAAAAACCCTTTCCTCACTTACTCCTCAATATTCACCTGTACAACTACTGCCTCTTGAATATCTTACCACATACTCAGCTACATGTCGATCCATCAACAGTATTCCGCTGGATTATGGTGGATCCTTGAGAGTCTGGATGTATAAAACATTCCTCAAAGATTTTCTTCTCACAAGGTTCTTCCAATAAAACACTTTTCACATGCATTCCACTTACACTTACTACAACCTTATCTGGTCCTCCTTTTATCCGTTGTGCTACTCTGATCTCAATCCGTCACACACACTTCTCGAGACTTCCTGAGTCACACTTCCTCTATAGCACACTTGATCCCAATACCCAACTGAAGCAACTCGTTTTTCAAAAATGATTTTAATTTTCAAAATAATGAAATTGCCACCTAATTTTATTTGTTCTAGAAGAACGGGAAAATATAGATAAAACCCCACAAATGCGGATAAGGCGGTCTACGACCAAAACATGGAATCGGGAGTCGGTTACGCAAGAGGAAGGTATTAGCACCTCTTACGTCCATCGTACTCAATGGGACCCATTTAGTTCGAAGTGTGTTTGTGTGTGTTCTCTAATTTCTAAATTATGAATAAAAAAGAAAGGGGTTTGTTTATTATTATTTTGAGTTTGACACGGTTTTGAAACCGCGTGCCTACGTATTCCCTCGTGCAATGGGAAAGTCAAAACTCCGTAGTTCTTGTTGAAAATGTTTGAATTGGTTGTGTTGATTTTAGAATAAATGTTTTTGATGATCGCATATGAGTGAAAGAGAATTTGAATGAGTTGAGTTGATTTTAAGCTGTAGATGACAAGTACCGAAACGTTAGGCTATCATCTAACGATTCGAATACTCGAAATTGGTGAGTGAGCTCGACCAATCATCTCTCATCCAAAATCTTTATTATGAAAAGGGTGAGGTGAAACAAAGTTCACATTTATTAAGTGTATGGAATAAAAGTATTTAAGTCATTAGGCTATCATCTAATGGTCCAAATACTTTAAATTTAATTAAATCGTCGGGCTATCATCCAACAATTTAATTAAATGCCATAACACTATATTTTTTGTTTTAGAACATGGATAGAAGTTTTTAGTTTATTAGGCTATCATCTAACAAACTAGAAACTTCGATTTGTTTAAGTCATTAGGCTAACATCTAACAATTGAAACAAATCCCATCCAAGTGTTCTTTTATTTTTTATAGAAAAATTGACTTACAGAAAACAAATTCAATTAATTATTTTAATTTGAAAGTGTTTTAAGAGTTTGATATCGGACGAAGAGAAGTAATGTTTCGGGTTATGATTAATCAAGTATGTGGACTTGATTAACCTCGTGAGGATAGGTGCTCCTATCCTCAACCATGAGACCCTGGTGCATGGATAATTGGTATGTGGACCAATGTTTATTCGGGTTATGATTAATCAAAGCAACGAGGGCTTCAATTAACCTCGTGAGGATGGCCATGCCCATCCCCAACCATGAGACCCTTAGAGAATTTGGTATGGGTAACCAAAAATGAGAGATCGGAGACGTTGTTTCTTTTATATTAATTTGTGAGTGGAGTGTACGATTGCGTAATAAAACATGCAAGCGGATAAAATAAAATAAAACGGATAAAAATTAACACACAATACAACCGAAATTTAAATAATTATTAGGATGGATTTTTTCTATTTGATAAAAAATCAACTAATAATTTAATCGATAATTTAGCAAATAAAAACTATCTTATACTAATTATTATTTAATACATCAAATAAATAAATAAAAAATACTTGTATAATAAATAAATTAAAGAGTGAATTTAGAAATGGGCCTGTGGTTGTAGTCAGATCTGGGGGTGTGAGGAGCAAAGCTGAATCCAAGCCCAATAGCTTGTTGGATCTTGTATGGAAGCTCCATGGCAATGCAAGGTGGACCATCATTCTGGAGCGTTGGATTCGGATCTTAACAGATCTGATGATTGTAAGGAAAGGAGCATAATAGCTTATTGTGAGTGTACCTGCAACAAATTACGAATGGACCACACAGACGGTGACAAGTGTCACCGCCTGGACTAGACAACACCACTTAAAATAAATACCTCATTAAACTAATATATTAACCTTGTTTTAAATATTTAAGTAAAATAAACAAAAAAACTAAACATAATTTAAAAATCTGATATTTATATTATGTTTACTAATTTTATTAATCAACTAAATAAATCACTAATTATTGTTAAACTTAATAATAACACTAAGTTTTTATAATTATTAACCTAAGAAAACAAAAATTAGGCAAAGACTAACTCTGTCTCTCACTCTCACGATATCTATTCCAACACATTCATCCTTCTCTATCACGATATCTACCCAGAAAAACGTCTCTCTCTCTCACGCGATCTCTCATCGCCGTCGTTCTGGTTCTCGCGTTGCCATCGTGATTCCTCACAAAAACCATCTCTCTCTCGAACTCTCACCGTGTTCTCTTATCTGTCTCGCTCGCGATTCCTCACTGAAACAGCTCATCTCTCTCTCGATCTCACTGTTGCTCGCGATTGTTACAAAAAACTCTCTCTCGATCTCACTGTGTACTCTATTTTTACCGATTTCTCATTATTTGTTTTGATTTCTCACAGGTAATCGAAAATGGAAAGGGGAAAAAAAAGGAACCCTAAGCCCTATTGTGACGCAAACAGTGATGCTCATCCAATAATGGAAGAAACGGGGGAGAAAGAGAAGGATGGTGACACAGAGTTCGCAACCTCCACCTCTCCCTTTGAAGAAAATCGGGTATTACCTTTCCAACTTCCCCTTTCTGTGGCTTTTTCGATTTCTGAAGGGGTTTATATTTAGGAAATGATGATAGGGTTTCTTGAATGTTGTTTGGGGTTATGAATCGTGGTTCAGTTTTGGTTTCTGGTTTTTTGGATTGCTGCTTCGGTTATGTTTTCTGGGTTTCTTTGAATGTTGTTCTTGTTATATTTCGGTTAGGGTTTTTTTGGAACTGAACAGTGGTCGCCCTTGGTTTCTGTGCCTTGAATGCCTTTATAGTGTCTGCATTAGGGTTTTTGCTCTGATGTCAAGTTTTGGAACATGGCCTGCTTGAGATAAATCGAATAATGGGCTTAGGTGTTTTGTTTTTCTGATATGTTGGTCAGAAACTGTTATGCCAGCCTTGTTTTTCTGTACTGGACTTAGCAGCATTGTGATTTAACGGGCTGAAACAATTCTGAAACTGTTTTGGGCTGCTGTTGTTTTCTGATTCTGAACCTGTTGTACTTGTACTTGTTGCAGCTGCCTTTAATGTTAGTGATCATGATGTTGTCTGAATCACACCTCCCTTTTGTGAACCAACAACAAAGAGTTGTTGTGATTTGCAAAAGGTAAGGTTTTCTTGAACATGATTGAGAAGAGTAAATCCCTAATGAAAACTGATCCCAAATATAAATCCCTAATGATGAGATTGAGAGATAAAGTTCTCTTGATAATTCTTGCTTATGTTTATGTTTTGATTCCTTGATCACTTGCTAATAATTTTTCTTTGTGTTTCATGTAATTTGGAAATTGGATCGATGAAAGTAAGGTGGAGAGGATAAACCATGGTGTGGCTTTGGCATAAAATTCGAGCATGGAGAAATGGAGCCTTGGAGGAATCGGAGGGAAAGCTTGAAAATGAAGTCAAGTAAATATCCATGAAGAAACTTGCAGCTTGGAAAATTCACAAATAGTTTAGAACATACTAGTATTCAATAGGGACTTTGTAACTTGCATTTATAGATTTGACAAATTGTAATACATGTATCTAGACCTGTTCTTGCATTCTTGTATAATAAAACTTAGAGTAATTTTGAAACTCTCGAATTTTCATGAATACAAGATTTGAGAATTATGTATCGACTTGAGTTCTTGATTTTAAATCTTTACATATTACTAATGCAATCTTCATCACCATAGCACTTGTAAATGCAAGTTGGAAATCCGTCGTGAACCAACCATTCTTAAAATCTACCATAAACTAGTATCAATTTGGTTAAGACATACCATGTTGAAGTGTTGATTAGAATATGCATTCAATTCCAATTCAATTTATAACCCCAATCCGCAGTCTTGAACCAAACGAGTGGTAACATGGATGCTGTATTTTAAAACTTGAATTCTCTAGTATGTGAAATCTGGGAATTAAACCCTTCTTGATGTAAAGATGGCTTAAGGACTTAGATTTTAGAAGTACTTGAATTCTCTTGAAGTTTTTGGCCACAAAGCCTTTGTGCTTATTTATCCATGTAGAAATTCGGAGCTCTTTGCCATTTGAAACAAAATCAAAACTCTAAACTCCTCAATTGAAGCTCTTGATTCAAAACCTTAGTCAACTTGACATTTTCACGATTCTTTAAGAATTGAGCGATAGATTCCACTTAAAATTAATGGGATCATCACCAAATTTGCAAATTGAAATATATCGGTAGTAGAGAAAGATTGGAAACCAAATGAATTTCATAAAAAAACTTCTAACTTTACATCGAATACCTTGAATCTCGTGAGCGATGAACGTGACTAGAAAAATCTAAGCATATGGAAACTTGGACATTCTTGAATCTTGTAAACAAACGCTCTAGATGAGTATTTTCACACACGTCATACATCAATTCTTGCTAAGAACAAACAAAGTCGACAAGCAAACCAAATGAACCAAAACTTGAATTGTTGATCAAAAATTAGATAATCATAATCCACCCTTTTACTTCTTGAAGAAGGAACTAAATAATCAGAAGAACCTAAGGCATCAGACTTTGCAGAATAAAATCTCGAACCACCAGCAAATCCTAAACTTGTGATGAATTGATCTCTTGAATCAGGAGGCAATGATATTCGATATAACAAAACTTCTATAGTTCCATCAAGGAAGAGACCACACATTTCAACAATCAAAATCCAAGCCCAAAAATCGATAGATAAGAAAAGATAAGATTCATTGTTAAACCTCGTCGTTTGCAAATATCCTAGATTGGTTGAAAGCACAACGTCCTTTCTGCTCAAAGGAAAATCTTTGGGGGTCAACTCCAAACCATAACCATAGAACCGGTGGTATGAATGCATATGCGTGTTATGATAAACGCGAAGCCTAAGCCAGATAAAATCGAGATAGGAGGGCAAATTTTGGGGTGCAACACCAACTACGCTTCGCTCGATTCCTTAAACGACAACAACTTTTCCTCAGAATACACAAATCATGAAAATCTCTAGAGTCTTAAACACACTTAACAAAGGTCGTTCCTCGAGGTTGAGTAACTCCAAAACAAGGTCACTACGGACTTCATCAGTCTTGGTTAGGTCCACGAGTACAACTTAGTTACACACTTTGGCTCCAGAAAGTTTAACGTCGAAGACTTACTTAATACAAGTTCATCTCAAACCACCGACTTAAACGTTATACAACTATTACGATAACACTGACAACTTTTCCATAGTTCCTCCCTAACCACACAACTTCCTTCTCTTAGAGTGACAACACCCTAGACAACCCACGAAACTTAACAAATGCAATAATCCTCGCAAGGTCACGTTGCGCCCAAGCAATCAACTAATATTGTTTCCAATAGTTTTAGATTTCTCTTGGGGCCACAGACTTACCCTACAAATAAATACTAATCCTCATACGACCTCCTTTAACCATGCAGACTCATACTTGTACAGTCTCAGGATTCTACCCATACCTGGTACAAATTCAGTTCCCACTTGAAGCTATTAGGATTACCTCTTCGTCATACTTCATCATTTCTGAAACTGCTACTAAATCAACTATCTCATTTGCGCTCCCAAATGCAACATTTCTAATGTCTTGAGCTCGACTATTATACAAGAATCCTACTTCGTGCCTCAAAATTCCCCTTTGGAATTTCTTGACAATCTAACTTCAAGGTTTCTCCGCTTACCGAGACTGACATTACTTCACTCCTGAGAGTCTATAGATATTCCTTTCGGTACGTCTCATATTAGCAAAACCAAAATACGTTCCATCTATTCCAACACTGGTTACCAATGGTAAGGATACCCATACAACATATTGATCAAGATATAATAATCTCATGTCACCTCCACCTCTGAAAGTCACGCATACTCATGGCACATCATTCAGCGAAACAAGAAACATCTACAAGGTATCATCTGACATCATCCACGTGGTCACGACCACTCAGGATCCTCAAAAGAATAGTACCAGAACTTGATTCATTTCACTATCGCCTGATAGCTCACCCAATACCTAACACGACATATGGGTCCTAGTCACACGTACTTCATGAGAATTCAAATTCGCGTCCCACGAATACCAATCAGAAAATCATCTTAAGTTCCGGTCAACACTTCCTTACATCTGTTAGATCTCGTGCATGATAGAGATACCGTGGTGTTATACCTGTCTGGTAGTACCAAAATGGTGTTCCAACTCCGAAGCCATAAAGTCATCCAACCTACTCTGCAGCGTATAACGATTTCCACCCACATCCTATAGTCACGGTCGACAAATGCTTGAACAGGTATTCTTCGAGGTCATTGATATTCAAAGCCTTCCAACTACACGCCTTAGGATGCTAAAACCTAAGAGTTCTTCGCTCAGGGTTTACCTACTAGGAATAGTAAGCTCGATCAGAATGGTTAAGAATTCGGCTCGAATTACTATGACATGCGCGTACTCACTTGCACAGTGCATGCATAAGAAATTCTCAGGATAACTCTCCACACAAGAATATAATGGTTCGAACGGTTGATATTACTTCGATCATCTTGTGGATGCTTCTAAAAGACACTAGTTTCCATTCATCTAATTACCCAACACCAAGCGTAACTCTGTGGCATGACTCGGGGTTAGACGAATCATAACTAGTAAGAACTTAGACTACAATGTATCCCTCTCCACTTGCTTCAGTCGTCGCCTAGTGCAGTTCTAGGACTCATTCACGGATTAGAAGGCACGGAGATACAGTAGCTCTTTCCCTAATCGGGTGCCCAATAGTCTCCCAATTAGAAATCACCACAACTACTCTTCCAATCAATCCTTTACTGGGCATTTCACGCAAATCTTACAACATACCGAAATGATTAAAAGGGTTGCACTTTGCTCATCCAAGCACTCCCATTCTAGGATAACTGGAAGATTTCGACTCTTTCATCAAAACTCCCAAAAGTCTTCCGTCCGACAAATTCTCAAGTCATATAAGCCACTGGCACCAGGACTAAACAGTGGATCTTTTAATGGTCTCAGATTTCGTTCCATCTTGGAATCCCTTATTATAGTCCTACACAAGTTCTTCACGAAACTTACTCCATTGCTACTGGAATCTAAATAAGGTCTTATTTCGCCCAATCAAATCTCGGAAACTCCCGTTGTTTCAGATCTTTACCACGGCAAGGTCGCCAACTACTCTGCACCAAACACTCCATTAATACTCAATAATCCTAATACTCTCCTAATTCAACAGGTTTCCACCACCTCGGCTCGAGTCGCTTCGGATCTTAGGTGTCCTCGTGGTGGCTCCACCGTGATCCTATTCATCGCATATGCAGTCAATGAGATGGCCAGTCCCAATGAATGAATACTACGATATTAGAAATTAGGATAGAAACACACACATTTGAGGGAGGAAAGAATTTCTAGTGATATCTCATGGCAGGGACAAGAATCGACCTGCTCTGATACCAACTGTAACATCTCATACATATATGTCTAGAATAATATGTAGTGATGCTAATTATGGTACAAGAAACATACAACTAGATGAAAAAGACAAGAAATTAAAACTGAATACAACACAAATCTCAAACAGAACGTATCCAATACATCTTGTCTTCATCATCACACAACGGAAAGATAAGATCTGATGAGGTCTTCCTGCCTTTACACATCTACAATCTTCAAGATCGATCATTTAACAATCCTACCACTTATAATCTGTTCTTGAAAAATAACAAGAGAATTGGGGTGAGATTACTAAATCTCAGTGAGCCTCCCTATCCTAAGGGTATGCTCGGTTCTACAGGGTACATGCATAAATAACAGATTCACCTAAAACCCGGGGTTACATCTCACGTCATGGAGCAAGTACAAACAAGGGAAAACACTACCATTGGAAGTCCCATAACTAACCAATGGGGTAAACGCACAGTCGACAAACACATTATGCCAACCCGTACCCATGTACGAGGTATCCAGAAGTGAGTTCTACCTTCTATCAGATTACACAAAATCACACCCTCGAAGAATTACGCCGATGCATAGTGTCAAGAGACTTGTATAAGTCTATCGCATGATGAGTCGGATCATCCCTAAGTGAGATTTTATCCGCGACGAGTACCCGAAGTGACATTCGCCTATATGGCGTCACAACGACGTCGATCATCCATACGCAAATGAATTACGCAAATACGAAACATCTTCTTAACGCACAAGTCCACCGGGTGAAAGCCTAATGGTCTTGCCTATATGGAACCATTAGAGGTGAGTTAAGACTACAGAGTGGTATTGCCTACGTGGCACCATAACCCCACCATACCAAGAACGCCGACGCTTACGTCAGTTGGAATGCCCTCAAACGGCCCACTCGGAAACGCCGCAATGGTAGCTCATGTGTGTATCACAAACCGTATATTTAGATAATTACGCCCTGTGGAAATGCCCAATAAATGGCCCACTTGAGTCATCGGAACGGTAATAATAAATTCAAACTGTATATCCAGATAATTACGCCCTGTGGAAACGCCCAATAAGTGGCCCACTCGTGTCATCGGAATGGTGATAGTAAATTGGATCTTGTCCAAAGTCATATGTGATTTACCATCTGATAGCCTAGGTCTACTTCGATTAAGCATAATCCAAACACTTGTGACATCAAGCCAACAAGACAAATTCATCTGAACATTCAACCGGAATGGACGGGAACAAGTAATGATCACATAATTGCATTTCCACATAATGCGCTTCTCAACACTTTGCACGTAATATAAATATATATTCATGATTTTAGCATACGAGTGATCATAACATAATATCATACAATTCATAAAATTAGTCACACAACAAGGAGGCTTCTGATCCTTGACACGGACAGAACTGCACTCGGGGGAATTAAACATACATTTTCTTAAATTCCATTAACGCTTATTCAACATCATGCACTTAAACATCTCTTTTCCATAACCTCTGAATGAACTAAAAGCATGATGTTCAAACATATTCATAAATTTCATTAAAAAACCTTTCTAACGCTTCCGACCGGGCTCTGTTTTGAGTTATAAAACTCAAGTTATGATCGAAACAATGAAAGTCATTTTTCAGTCAGTGAGCAATCGATTTACACTATATGCAAATCGATTTGCCCCTGAAGCAGAGTCAAAAAAACGTATTTTCCTGCATAAAACCAGTTCCAAAGAATTCTAATACATTCCTAAGGTTCCCCAATGATCCAAATTCGAATCCCATCATGTATCATCATTCTATGGCATACAATTGCATCAAGAACACATACTTCATCACTAAAACAAACATGCTATGATTTATATCACATAAAACCCCCATTTTCCCCCAAATTCTCAATTCCTCATAAAAACCCCAAGTCTCTAACTAGAGACTCACCTTGCATAATTGGAGGTTAGAATGAGGTTAATGCAGCAACCGAACCATTCTCATGACCAAATTTCCATCTTCTCCTTCGTGGAACCCGTAATTCCTTTTTCTCCATTTCCAGCAAGATTATCCAAACTTCAAACACAATTTTCTCCTTCAATAAGACAGCTATGGAGATGAATCAATATATCAAATTGAAGGGAATTTCGTGAGATTTTCAAAAAGTCTGGAATTACCTTAATCGGAGCTACGAGTTAGAAGTTATGGCTTGTTGAATGAAGACTGCCCCATGGGTTCATCCTACAACATCAGCTTCATACCTCCATCTTCAAACGTGATTATCTCATTCCTCGTGAACATGAAGAATACAAACCATATATGCAAATCGAAGACAATTTCGTGAGCTTTCCGAAAAGTTAAGAATCAGCTTAATTGGAGTTATGAGCAGAAAGTTATCACTTATTTTATAAAGGCTGCCATTGGAGTGCGAAAATGGAGTTTGGAAAGGAAACATGACTTCTTTTCTTTCTTCCTTCTAAGTTTTTCCATTTCTCTTACTTACTTGAAAAATCTGATTTGGAATGAATATAACTCCAAACAAAGCCTTATGCACATGCAACTTTCCTCCTATTCCCAAAATGCCCTCCAACTAAGTAGTATCTACTAATTTGTCATTTGGTCATTCTTATTTCTTTTCTAAATAATTCCCAAGCATAAATATAACTTCTCATACATGTTGATATAAATATTGGGATGTTACACTTTTCTTTTTCGTTTATGTGCAATAATAAATGACGTAAGCGTGATTATCTCAACAACACAAATAAACTGTCAATTATAATCTAATATTGTATGGTATTTTACCCAGTATAATTTTGCAATTTTTATTTAAAGTGTTATTAGAAATATAAGTATATATTGCTCAAGTAGTCAAATGCCTTTTTATTTTTTACAATGTCAAACGCATTTTTAATTTAATATAAATATATATATTGATCAAATATAAATAATAAAGTAATAAATAAAATATTTTCATAATATTTTAATATATTAATTTTATAATATGAAATATTTGATATATACAACATACCTATAAAGAAAATTGTTACAGAAATAAATATATTTCTTTATTTTTTATACCTTCAATTAACATATACATTATAAGTAACAATTATTTAATTATAGTTTTTTTTTTCCTTTTTGGTTGGATTTTTTTGTGTTGCAGTTATTTAAAGTTTTTTTATATTCAAAAATTTCAACACAGCATTTATCTACCTCGTTCGTATATATTAATTTATAATTAGGTTAAAATAATTTATAAATTTTAATAGTAATTACAGAAAGTTTAACCATTTTTTATCACTTTAATTTATAAAATATTATTCAGCACACGCAAGATATGTGCTATAATTTTAACGATTAACTATTAATTAATTTCAAGATTTGACTGATACTTTCTAAAAAAAACTTAGATGAAGCATTGGAGCGATATTTTATTAATTAATTTTTATAATAATTATAAGTTGTGTGTTTTTAATGCCCTATTTATGAGTATATATATTTTGCTTAATTCAATTTTTTATCACCCTAATACTTTGTGTTTGGAACAAGTAAAATTATTTAAAAAGTTATTTAATAAATAAGGAATACATAAAATTAAATGAGAATGTAATATGGCTAACAGTTATAATTGAATGAGTATGTAGTATGTATTTCTAATATATGTAGGATCTGAATATCAAGGTAGATAAGCCGCTGAAGTTGATGATTGATAACAAGTATGCAATCAATCTTGCCAAGAACCCAATGCTGTATGGGAGAAGCAATCATATTGAGACAAAATATCATTTCTGAGACGTCAAGTCCAGAATGGAGTACTAGAACTTGTGCACTAGTACCCAAAAAGAACTGGTAGATGTTATGATAAAGACAGATCAATTTCTCCACTTAAGGAATGGAGTTGGTGTTGATAGTTTTAATTAGGAAATCCTAAATTAAGGGATGGTATTGAAGGATAATTTAGTATTTTAGTATTGCATATGTGACCCTAGTATGTGTGTATAAATAGACTAGTGGTTGTTGTCATATCTTTATCTTTTTACAACTTTTGTAGTCGTAATTGCAGAGCAATACATATATTCACTCATTCTTCATGTTTTTCACTTTGTGTACTAATAGATAATAGGTTTATTAACATAGATGTCGTTATATGTTTGTTTACCCTGGGTTTTGGTAAACAATGTCAGTCTCTTGCCAAAAAATTTACTTGCGAGATCAACTAAAGAATCCTAATACATTGTTTCAGTTTTCAAGTGATTTTCTACAAAGTGTTTCAAAAAGGATCTGTTCGACCTCACGTCCAATGTATTTGTGTTATTTCAAAAGTAAATAAAGTAAAACTTGTAAAGTAGAATGATTTCAAAAGTAAATAAAGTAAAATTTGTAAAGTAGAAACGAAAGCATTTAAATTGTAAGGGTAAATGACATAACACTTAAAATAGTTGAAAAGTAAGTTGATTCAAACATACATTGCCCTAGCCCGACTCATTTTGCTCGTTCGCTTGATTAGCGTTAGGAAGGTAAAAGTTTGAATCCTCTCCATAATACACTAAGTGCATTATTTATAATACATAACTGCTTCCTGGAGGGCTTCGTTCCTTTACACGCCACGTGTATCCTGTAACTTGTCTCCACCAACCCACGTTCTACATTTTTGCTCTCTTTCCCTCCAAGAAACCTTCGTCCTAGTTACCTGGGTCCCTTAAGTAACTTTGGCTTTTAATATTTTCAAGCCCAATTATCCACTTCGTAGACTGCAAACACAATCAATTCTACCTGGTTGACCCAAATATTACATTAATTCAAAAAATCCTTTTGAATTATTTTCTTCTATTGGTTGGATTTAAACCCATTTGAAAATCCCAACCAACAATGTTTCAGCCAACAATGTTCTAGTTCAGTTATTTTATCTAATTGATTTAATTCCTTTTATCTAACTAATATGTCTTATAAATCTTTCTTTATTATGTTTCTTTTATTTTTTTCATGATTTAAAAGAGTTTTTAGTTGATAGAAATTTTTTATAATTTTAAAAAATATTTATATCTTTATCTCTATTAAGTGTTTCTGATATATTATTTATTTTTATTACGATCATTTTTTATTCTATTTAATATATATTATGCAATTTATTTGTATTTTTTTATCAATAAATAGTATTTTTATTTATTTTTAATTGTATTAGTCTTTATATATTATATTAATTATTTTTGGATAATGTCATTATTTAATATTTTTGTGATTATTCTAATTTTTTCGTAGTGTATAAGTATTAGTTTTTTATTTCTTTATTTCACACTGTTTTAAAAGATAATTATTCTTTTTTTGTATACAACACAATTTTATTTTTTATACAATTATTAATTATAAGAATGAAAATAATTAGAGAAAATAAATTTTATCCTCTAATATAAATTGCTCTATAACCAAATAAATAAACATTCATCCTAAAACAAAGAGATCAGTATTCTTATGCAAAATTATTTTGATGCTTTTTTTTTTCGTTTATGTGCAATAATAAATGACGTAAGCATGATTATCTCAACAACACAAATAAACTGTCAATTATCATCTGATATTGTATGGTATTTTACCCAGTATAATTTTGCAATTTTTATATATTGCTCAAGTAGTCAAATGCCTTTTTATTTGTTACAATGTCAAATGCATTTTTAATTTAATATAAATATAAATATTTATCAAATATAAATAATAAAGTAATAAATAAAATATTTTTCATATTATTTTAATATATTAATTTTATAATATGTAATATTTTATATATACAACATACCATAAAGAAAATTGTTACGAAAATAAATATATTTCTTTATTTTTTATACCTTCAATTACCATATACATTAAACCTAACAATTACTTAATTATAGTTTTTTTTCTTTATGGTTGAATTTTTTTGTGTTGCAGTTATTTAAAGTTTTTTGATATTCAAAAATTTAAACACAACAATTATGTTCCTCGTTCGTATATATTAATTTATAATTAGGTTATAATAATTTATAAATTTAAATAGTAATTGCAGAAAGTTTAACCAGTTTTTATCACTTTAATTTATAAAATATTATTCAACACACACAAGAGATGTGCTATAATTTTAACTATTAACTATTAATTAATTTCAAGATTTGACTGATACTTTCTAAAAAAAACTTAGATGAAGCATTGGAGTGATATTTTACTAATTAATTTTTATAATAATTATAAGTTGTGTGAATTTAATGCCATATTTATGAGTATATATATTTTTCTTAATTCAATTTTTTATCACCCTATTACTCTGTGTTTGGAACAAGTAAAATTATTTAAAGAGTTATTTAATAAATAAGGAATACATAAAATTAAATGAGAATGCAATATGGTTAAAACTTATAATTGAATGAGTATGTAGTCTGTATTTCTAATATATGTAGGATCTGAATATCAAGGTAGATAAGCCGCTGAAGTTGATGATTGGTAACAAGTATGCAATCAATCTTGCCAAGAACCCAATGTTGTATGGGAGAAGCAATCATATTGAGACAAAATATCATTTCTGAGGCGTCAAGTCCAGAATAGAGTACTAGAACTTGTGCACTAGTACCCAAAAAGCGTTGGTAGATGTTATGATAAAGACAGATCAATTTATCCACTTAAGGAATGAAATTGGTGTTGATAGTTTTAATTAGGAAATCCTAAATTAAGGGATTATATTGAAGGATAATTTAGTATTTTAGTATTGCATATGTGACCCTAGTATGTGTGTATAAATAGACTAGTGGTTGTTGTCATATCTTTATCTTTTTACAACTTTTGTAGTCGTAATTGCAGAGCAATACATATATTCACTCATTCTTCATGTTTTTCACTTTGTGTACTAATAGATAATAGGTTTATTAACATAGATGTCGTTATATGTTTGTTTACCCTGGGTTTTGGTAAACAATGTCAGTCTCTTGCCAAAAAATTTACTTGCGAGATCAACTAAAGAATCCTAATACATTGTTTCAGTTTTCAAGTGATTTTCTACAAAGTGTTTCAAAAAGGATCTGTTCGACCTCACGTCCAATGTATTTGTGTTATTTCAAAAGTAAATAAAGTAAAACTTGTAAAGTAGAATGATTTCAAAAGTAAATAAAGTAAAATTTGTAAAGTAGAAACGAAAGCATTTAAATTGTAAAGGTAAATGACATGACACTTAAAATAGTTGAAAAGTAAGTTGATTCAAACATACATTGCCGTAGCCCGACTCATCTCGCTCGTTCGCTTGATTAGATTTGAATCCTCTCCTTAATACACTAAGTGCTTTATTTATAATACATAACTGCTTCCTGGAGGGCTTCATTCCTTTACACGCCACGTGTATCCTGTAACTTGTCTCCACCAACCCACGTTCTACATTTTTCTATCTTTCCCTCCAAGCCCAATTATCCACTTCGTAGACTGCAAACACAATCAATTCTACCTGGTTGACCCAAATATTACACTAATTCAAAAAATCCTTTTGAATTATTTTCCTCTATTGGTTGGATTTAAACCCATTTGAAAATCCCAACCAACAATGTTTCAGCCAACAATGTTCTTGTTCAGGTATTTTATCTAATTGATTTAATTCCTTTTATCTAACTAATATGTCTTATAAATCTTTCTTTATTATGTTTCTTTTATTTTTTTCATGATTTAAAAGAAAATTTAGTTGATAGAATTTTTTTATAATTTTCAAAAATATTTATATCTTTATCTCTATTAAGTGTTTCTGATATATTATTTATTTTAATTACGATCATTTTTTATTCTATTAAATATATAATCTGCAATTTATTAGTATTTTTTATCAATAAATAATATTTTAATTTATTTTTCATTGTATTAGTTTTTGTATATTATATTAATTATTTTTGGATAATGTCATTATTTAATATTTTTGTGATGTTTCTAATTTTTTCGTAGTGTATAAATATTAGTTTTTTATTTCTTTAATTCACACTGTTTTAAAAGATAATTATTCTTTTTTTTATACAACACAATTTTATTTTTTATACAATTATTAATTATAAGAATGAAAATAATTAGAGAAAATAAATTTTATCCTCTAATATAAATTGCTCTATAACCAAATAAATAAACATTCATCCTAAAACAAAGAGATCAGTATTCTTATGCAAAATTATTTTGATGTTTTTCTTTTTTCGTTTATGTGCAATAATAAATGATGTAAGCGTGATTATCTCAACAACACAAATAAACTGTCAATTATCATCTAATATTGTATGGTATTTTATCCAGTATAATTTTGCAATTTTTATTTAAAGTGTTATTAGAAAAATAAGTATATATTGCTCAAGTAGTCAAATGCCTTTTTATTTGTTACAATGTTAAATGCATTTTTAATTTAATATAGATATATTAATATATTAATTTTATAATATGTAATATTTGATATATACAACATACCATAAAGAAAATTGTTACAGAAATAAATATATTTCTTTATTTTTTATACCTTCAAAAAGTTATAAATTTCAACACAACATTTATCTACCTCGTTCATATATTTTTTATACCTTTAAAGTTTTTTTATATTCAAAAATTTCAACACAGCATTTATCTACCGTGTTCGTATATATTAATTTATAATTAGATTAAAATAATTTATAAATTTTAATAGTAATTGCGGAAAGTTTAACCATTTTTTATCACTTTAATTTATAAAATATTATTCAGCACACACAATAGACGTGCTATAGTTTTAACTATTAACTATTAATTAATTTCAAGATTTGACTGATACTTTCTAAAAAAAACTTAGATGAAGCATTGGAGTGATATTTTACTAATTAATTTTTATAATAATTATAAGTTGTGTGTTTTTAATGCCATATTTATGAGTATATATATTTTGCTTAATTCAATTTTTTATCACCCTATTACTCTGTGTTTGGAACAAGTAAAATTATTTAAAAAGTTATTTAATAAATAAGAAATACATAAAATTAAATGAGAATGTAATATGGTTAAAAGGTATAATTGAATAAGTATATATATATATATATATATATATATATATATATATATATATATATATATATATATATATATATATATATATATGCTCGCAAAATGAGGAAGTGAGTATGTAGTATATATATAATATTTTTGCTCGCATGACATGCATGACTCAAATAGTCATATTTAATACATGTAAAATTAAAGAATATTTTTACAAAATGAACTAGTTGTGTGGTTTATAACTCAATGAACCATATTTAATTCATGATAATATCCACTTTAGAAGATTATCCAATATTTATAATTTATGATTAAATTTAAACTTCATAATATATTAATTGTGTTTTTATTATCTCTATATCAATAATTAATATTTATAAAACAAAATATTTATATTGATCTCTTAACTATATTTCAGTTTGGTCCTTTTTTTGGGTCAAATTGATCTTTTAACTTTTTCCAATAGATGCATATAAGTCTCTTCTTTCTATTCCGTTAATCAAAGTTTTAACTTTTTAATAGATGCATATTTGTCCCTTCCGTCTACTTCATTAGTCAACGTCAATAAATATCTTTATGGCAGCCCTTGTGATGGACTCAGTGTTAGAAATACTGATGCTAAAAATTATTTATAGAAATTAATTATTATTCTTCATCATTTTCGACAAATTTTTTCATAAAAAACCTAATTGTTATTGTTGATCATCTTCTTCTTGACAATTTAAATAAACTTTCTATGTTGCAATCAATCATATTCTATGGCTGCATTGTTACATCGGACAGATTGAAATCCATTGAAAATTTGTGCACTTCACTGATGGAACTGAGTTTAAGAAAATGTTTAAGAGTGGCTGATAAAGCTTTCTCATTTCTCGTGTCAAAGCACAAAGATCTAAGGAAGCTTGACATCACGTGCTGCTGGAAGATAACAAATGTTTCAGTAGCTAGAAATACAAATTCTTACAGAAATCTCACTTCTCTCAAAATAAAATCTTGCGCGCTCAGACAATGAAATCGATGATGAAGGCCTTGAATCAATATCTCGTTGCTCGAGGCTCTCTAGCCTGAAACTCGAAACTTGCCTGAACATAACTGATAGAGGAGTTGCCTATGTTGGCATGTGTTGCTCAAAAATAATTTTTGTTGTTTATCTACTTCGTTATTGTTGTTTATGAAAATTTTTGGGGATGAGCCTGATAAATATTTGTAGGTTTCCCATAAATAGTTTCTATCTGACAGTTTTTTCAACGTTAAGTCTGTCATAAGAGCTGCCATGTGAAACCATCCGGCTGAACATCGATCGATAGGATATATCAATGAAGTCGCCATCGAATGTTTTTTATTTCGCGAAGGAGAAAGGAAAACATCGAGTAAACCTGAGAGAGAAGAAATTACGGTCTTACGACCAAGAGATCTGGATAAGGGAGTCTATTACGTGAGGGGAAGGGATTAGAACCCCACACGCCCTTTAGTACTCTACGGTATCTACTTCTATTTTCTATCTAAGGGTGTGTTATATCTATTTATTACTTAGTCGCTACGAGGCATGAGAAAGAAAGGGGAAATAAAGAAACCATGGGAAAAAGAAGGAATTATTTACAAAGTTTTGCTCGATCAAGCCCCGTGACAAGATGCCTACGTATTCCCTCGTGCAATAGGAAAGTTAGAGCGTCGTAGTTCGGGTCACTTGTTTTGGTGAGTTTTGTGTTTTTTACTTATGAAAAATGTTTTAAACACAAAAAAAGAAAAAGCCCGTAGGCGAAAAAGAGTTTGCATTTGTTGGTTGCTATTACCTTTAAGAAAAGAGTTTTGAACCATTATTAGGTGTTTTAGTTTTCAAAAGAAAAAGAAAGCAAGTTTTAGTTTTAATTACATGCAAGGATGCAAAAGGAAACAAGCAAAACAAAAGGGAGACTAACTAGTACTAGCCCTAATGTTGTCATGCAAAGATTGGACCTAAGGTTGAGGATGTAAGGGAATCTCTACCTATGTTCACATGTAAAGGATGTATATCCTAATGTCTAGGCTCGATAGTTATCCTAACCGAGCGGTCCTAAGGGAAAGCTATCATATATCTGTCTTGGTTGTAAAACCAATGGATGCAAAGGGATGGAACAATCAAGTCCTTTGGCAGAAGCACACAAGCAACGCAATGCGCAAAGAAATGTCATAGAAGCGTAGGAAAAGGAAGACGTCCCTTAGCCTACAACAGCAAGCCCAGGGCCGGAAGAAACCAGGAACCAACATATTCCAATTCCCGTGAGTGGTATCATCGCATGACATGAATTGTCAAGTGTGAAGAGCAAATGATTCAATTTCAACAATAAATGTGAACCCCAGAAAAGCGTGGAGAGTCAGAATAAGGAACTCTTGACACTTTTTATTATTGACTCGATAAAGGAAGCAACACGATTCGTGTGTGCTGAGTTGACACGGACTAGAACTAAGCAGGGGTCGATTGCAGACTCTTTCCGCGTGCCCATCATATCATCGACATATATATATATCAATAAGTATCAAAGTGGGACTTTGCTTGGTGGTGCCACTTTGGGTTGCCTAACCACTCTGACATATGCAAGCACAAATGTAAACATTTACTGAGAATTACCTCCCTGTGCATAGAAGAGGATTTTAAACAAACCAAACACAATTAGCACACAATTTGCGGAATGCCTAGCTACAAGTCTTTAAACAGCGACTTTGAGCCCAACACTCCTATCCTAATCATGGCAAAGAAAGAGGTAAACCCTTACTTCTCATGATATCTAAGAAAGCTGTAAGAGAATGCGATAAACAAGGGATAGTTAATACAAAATGGATAACAAATCCTTAGAGCACTGCAAGCTAAAAATGCTCCGGAAAAATCCAAGTACTGCAGCCAAATAATAAGAGTAAACCGGTGAAAAATGCGCAGAGGCATCAAAGTATGTGCAGAGTGCACGTTCTTACGTATCCGAAACAATAAACATGCAAAAGATAATGATCCAGACAAAGCAGACAAAGCATTGCACGCTCGTACGTAAAACAAGTATCAAATTATGCGTTCGTACATAATTGATACACATACACCTGCAAGAAAGGAGTAAAACCAAACAAGCAGACAATAGGATGCGTGTTTGTACGCAAAGTTAGTATTAAATTGTGTGTTCGTACACAATTGATACACATACACCTGCAAGAAATGAGTAAAACTAAACAAGATGATAATAGGATGCGCGTTCGTACGCAAAGTTAGTATCAAATTGTCTGTTCGTACATAATTGATACACATACACCTGCAAGAAAGGAGTAAAACCCAACAAGCAGACAATAGAATGTACACATATGTGTACAAGCGATAGAATACGTGTTCGTACGCATTCAAACAAAAGTACCTGCAAGAAAGGAATAAAACCAGACAAGAAGACAATAGAATATACACGTATGTGTACAAGTGATAGAATGCACGTTCGTACGCATTCAAATAATTGGATAACCTACAAGAAGGTGTCAATCCAAATAATATGCAAATAGTATGCGCATTTGTACGCATACAAGCATTAGAATGCGCGTTCGTACACATTCAAGATCAGATAACCTGCAAGAAGGTGTCAATCCAAGCAAACAGGCAATAGAATACACACGCATGTGTGCAAGCGCAAAATAGGGATGCTAGAAGTTCGTATCTCATGTAAAAGAGGTCAAAATACCTTGCACATGAAATAAAGTGTCAAAATTAACAAAGCAAGTGCTAGAAATAAAGAACCAAATGAAAAACTGATTACAAATATGATTATAATCTAGTATAAGCATGTGGGAAGTGAAATAAAATCACAAAAATCGGCTAGGGAAGGCGGTTTTCTGAAATCGGAGCGAAAAAGTCAACTTCTCGGAATCGATTAAGAATTGCATGGTTGCTTGCAAAAACATCAACGAATTCAAAAACATGAGTGGTTTTAAATAATTTCGAGTGGAAGTGGCATTTTCTGGACCTTAAAGTGATGGGGCAGTCACTCTGTTTTGGCACGTTGCACTTCAAATTTGGTTCCAAAACCTCAGAAATTGGTTCTGGAATAAGCCAAAACATAGGCAGCATGTACCGTTACTTCGGACTTTCAAGGAAAAGTGAGTTTCGACACATGAAAACGCTAAAAAATGCTTATGGAATCATAAAATTCATGTTTTGAATTAAATTCCGATTCGATTTTTGTTTGGTTTTGAAATGTGAGATGAATAGGATATTAATTCACTACATGTAATCAAAAAGCCAAAACAAAAAGAAACACAAGTTATGTACAATATTGATTGAAAATCGAATCAAAAAGTGTGCAAGAATGCATGTAAATGCATGTTTTATGTACTTTTTGTGATGTGTAGATGAATGAAACGCAAGTGTATGAGATATCATAGTATGTATTCAATATAAATCAACTCTAAAAGAAATGCATGTCATGTATTATGTCATACAATAACCAAGTGTGTGATGTGTTGAAGTGTTGTGAAATCATACATGTGAAAATGTGAGTGAAAGTGAGGTTTCGACACACTTTAATGTCATGAAAGTTGAACACCGACACATAAACTTGATTCTTTTATTCCATATGCAAATATGTGAACATGTAAGGATGCAAATTAAGTCATGAGTGTGAGTTTAGGTGCATGTATATGTTTATGTACAATGCAAATGCACCTAAGTATCAAAATGCTATGAATGCTACATTTCGACACAGGTAAGAATGCAAATTATGCCTTATTTCACATGTTCCGATGCAATTTAATCAATCGGTATGCTCTATATCACATGAGCATGTGATAGATGATGCAAAATGCACTAATTAGTGGCCTAAATGCAAAGGAAATCAATTACACAAGTGTATGTGTGTGTTATGTACAAAATTCCTTCACATCAACACACTTTAACGTCACAAAATCGGAATCAAATCAAAGAATTCAGAAATATAAATTCAAGAATCGGAATCCACATGGAATTTGCAATCAATTCAACTACTCAATTTCAAGAAAAGCTAAAAGTAAAAAATAGCTTAAAATAAGTGCTTAATTGAATTAATCACTTACTTGAACTTGATGTTTGTGTCAAATTAAAGAGGAATTCCTTGTACTCTTCAAAGAAAATACCAAATCTTTGGATGTTAAACCAAAAGACGTGAGAGAATTTTTTTTAATTCCAATGAGCCCCACTGGAGAAGGGAATATGTTCTGTCGGGGAATGACTGGATCACAAAAAAAGAAAGCACAAAATAAATGTTGTATTCTGCGAAGGTAGGAACGATCATAAATCCGACCCAAAAGAATTGGCCTCGACCCAATTCGACCGTGTTATGCCAGGGAACGACTGAACATGTCATACAGATTAAAGACTACATACGCTGACTAGACTAACCATATTACGCCAGGGAACGATTGAGCGGATTAGTGGAGTAAAGACCAGAAAACGCCGATTAGACTTTACAAACTCAAAATGCTGTACTCTGAGGAGAGAAACAAGGGAGAAACTTGTTCTCGAAAGGCACAGGGGGAAAGACCTGTCCTAGGGCTGTTGTACCAGGGGAAGGACTGGTAGTGCAACAAAAAAAATACTGAAAAAGCTTACCAGATTCCACACATAATGCAGGGATAGCCTACACTATGGTGTATAGGAAGGAGCATGATACTCGAACATGTTCAAGAATTAGTAGCGACTCAACTCTTGTGCCAAAGGGAAATTCCTCAAAATAAATACTATATCCTGAGGGGGAAAACAAGTGTCGGGCTTGCTTTCAAAGAGAGGTACATGGATAGTGTGACACCCCGATTTAATTCGAATATTAAATAAATGGGAAATTAATTATTTATTTAATTAAAGTCTTAAGTATTTATATTTTTGGAATTAATTGGATCAATTGAAGGAAGAAGGTTAGAGTGCGAGTAAAGTGGTGTGAGGAGTAAATCACTCTACTTTTACTAAGTATTAATTATTTATTTCATTTGGAATATTAAAAGGAATATTAAAAGGAAAAGAAGGAAAAGAGGAGTCTTTTTGGAGAAAACTATTTCACGTAGAATTGGAGAAGAGAAGAAAAGAGAGGAAAGCTGACGCCGAAGGAATCGAGAATCATCGCGAGGTAAGGGGTGATTTCATTCAGTTAATATGCCTTATGGGTTTTGGGAATCAACCGGGTAATTGGGTATGTTAGGAAATTGATTATAGGTTTATAGAATGAAACCCTATTTTGTGTCGGTGTATGGAATTAGGATCATCTAGTGTGTCGAATAAATAATACGGATGATGAAACTATGTTGTTTGATGTTATAATGGTGTAAAATGGTTGTAAATTTGTGTTCCTAAAGTCACAATTCGTATTGGAATGATTGGAAGAGATAAGGAATGCATAATGATGTCAAAAGTAGCGTAAATTGCAGTCGTGGGAACCGGTTCCTGTGGGAGGAACCGAGTTCCTGTTATTTTTCAAACGGGAGTTTTGTACTCAGAACCGTTCTCAGATATGTCGGAACCGGTTCCCATAAAAACCAGGAGCTCATTTTAAACTTCACAGAACCGGTTCTGTATAGGTAGGAACCGGTTCCATGTGCAATTTTCAAAAATACTTAAACTTCAAAAATTCATATTTTCTAAACCGTAACTCGATTCGAGTGTTGCGTTATTTCTTAAATCTAAAATTCTATCTTTTGAAAGGAAAATATTATTTTCTCCAAAATTATTTTTAAAAGAGTCGAGCTCCGATTTTGAAAAGTATGGATTAATTAAGGATAATGGAAATTAATATGAATGGCCCGAGTTATCGGATGAGTACTAATGTTTACAATGTTGTGTTGATTATTCATTATGATTGAATGCGATACATTGGTGATTGGCAATAAGTGAATTATGTTGAGATCATAATCGTGAATTGGTTTAGATTGTTTGACAAGTTGAATGGAGATCGACGCTCATGTGATGTTTTCTTTTCCTTGTGGTTTATTCATGATTGTATTGGTATCATGTGTTATTGTTATTATATACTGGTGATAGTCTTACTGGTTGAAGAGTAAGCGTTTGGCATGTTTATGCTTTGTGATAATTTAATTCATGATTATGTTGTTATCATGTGATAGACTGGTATTGGTATTTATGTGGAATTATGTTGTTATCATATTCCGTTGAATTGATGTTGCATGCTTTTATGATGCATGCATGAGCATTTGTTAAATTGGTTCATTCCCATTGTGCGGAAGTGAACTGGCAGAGCCAATAGACTTACCTGGTTCAGAGGTAGTGAGGCTAGATTCTTGACCCGGTGGTTATGGGCGAATCATGGATTGGATTCTTGACTCAGTGTTCTGGGCGAATCATGGATTTACCCTGTCTTTCCACATGTAAACGTAGCAGTGGGTGAACTCGGTTCACGTTTTGGTACCACATGCGTAGAGTCTGCATTGCATATGGGATTGTAACATGCTAGGATGGATTCTAGTGTTGCAATTTCCATTGTTTGTTATATACATGTTCATTGTGTGAACTGCCTTGTGAATTGGTTATGATTTGTGTGTGGTCAATGGATTAACGTATCCGATTATTCTGTTGCATTTTAAAAACGTATAATTCATGTTATATTGAATTTAAATCTCACCCTTACCTTAACAATTTCAGATCCGAAGTGATTAGCTACTTGGAGTTGGTGAGGATAGCTCTAGAGTCGAGTCAGTTAATTAGTCCGCGTGTCAGTGTCGTGCTCTGGTAGATGTAACACTGGGGAAACAGTTGTTTGAATCCTTTAATGGATATTTTTTAATAGTTTTGAATTGTGTCTTGATTACATATCCTGGAATAACTATTGAATGATGTATTCGGGATTTTGTTATGTTTCATTTCCGCTGTTAAACATAACTTTAAGTATGATTTATTTAATGATTTATTCTTCAGTGAAAGCATGACAACTGTTGGGTCAATTTTTATGATTTAAATTGTGACGCCTCTTAATTGTGGATAAAACTCTGATTATTATTTATAAAATCGCGGGTAATTAGAAGGGGTGTTACAGATAGCTTGGCCGAAAAGTGTTGTACCAAGGATAGGCTGGTAGTGCAACAATCAAGGAAGAAAATGGACATATTGCGCTAGAGAATGACTAGAAATGTAATGGAATCCAAAGGGATATAAACATATCAAAGAATTCATCCTTGTTGGGATTTTTAGAGGATTGCAAGAGCGTCACCGGGGACAAAGATTATGTTCCTGGCTTATAATTTCATGCAATGTATGAATTTGCTATGAAGCAATTTAATGCGATGATGCATGTTTGCGAAAGATAAAAATGAGTACCCGGTGACCATAAGTCACAGAACGAGCAAGCTCAAATTAGGAAACTCCTCTGGGGAAGAATACATAGGCATGTTGTCGAGGAAAGAATACCAATATTGATTCAGCAATCTTTGGGGAACTTTAGTAACAGACTTCCTGGGGATACGATTTCTTGAGGAAACCGACCATTATCAAATGACCTCGCTGGGGAAGTGACTTCATGCGGAGTTATCTGCTGATCAACGATCCACTAGGGAATGATCGGAAACACTTGAAGAAGAGCTTGCACCGTTACACAACATGGCTTCAACCAGGGATGAAAACAACTGATCACACCTCAATCTGTTAGAAAACATACAATGTGGACTTTGTCGTATGACAACTCCACCGGGAACTCCCATTCATATGTTTCGACTGAGGAATAAGATGAAATATAACCTCACCAGGGATATTAAGAGCGATCCACTCCAACTTCAATTGAGGAATAACCAAAATAAACTGGTACTCATATGCTGGGAATATCATGAGGTATGAACTCACTAGGGATAAATATCCTTGATCAATGGTTCGAATGTCGTCTTCATAGGTTGTTGCAACCTTCTATCAGAGCATTTTGAAACTCCAATGAGCATTCACTAGGGAATTCCAATTGAAACAGGCACTAATAACTTGCACTAGGGATTTGTGCAATGCTCTACAATAATCCTCTGCCAATGATAACATCTTTTGGAGAAATTCATCAAGGATACCATCCTGGTGATAACCATTGTGTCTAATCCTCTGCGAAAAGCATCTTCACATGGGGAACACTCATTCACGTTCACTGGGGAGAAATGTTGTTAACTTTTGCATCAGTGCGTTGAATACCTGCAAACACACAAAGATTCCTGTAACACATTGTTAGTGGAATGTCCCAGGAGTGGTATGACAACTTTGCCTGTCACCCGGATCACGCAAGTTTCAAAGTAAATTCAGAAGTTTTTCATCATGGCAAAACCGACAATCTTTCTATATGCAAAATTTTATCACAAAATTCTGAACGCCTTTTGCAATCAAACCAGTAAATGCAAGAAATTAATTGACAAGAAAAACTCATTTTATTGATTGGAAAAGAGCATGTAAATAGGAAAATACAATAGGAAGCAATTCCTGGAATGAGGAAATTGCAAAGGTAAAATAAAAGGAAAACTAAAACGCATGAAAATGCAACAATGGATCCTCATCGGTTTTCAACTCTGCCATCACTTTTATAATTCCGACTATCTCATCACTTCGCTTTCCTAAAAAAGATGATTGGACTGATCATTGCCCTTTGGAGTAGCCATATGATGTAAACATGAGGTGCGGCCATTGATCTGACGCGGGTTGTAGTCTCTTTCTCTTATTTCCTTTCTCGACTTGAACAAGTCTATGCATAGTATTTCTTGACTACATCCGCATTTACGGGTAGTGGAAAATCTTCTTCGTCCGTTGTTGCAAGCATCATGGCACCACCAGAGAAAACTTTCTTTACAATAAATGGTCCTTCGTAATTCGGCGTCCACTTGCCCCGAGGATCACCCTGAGGAAGAATTATCCTCTTGAGCACGAGGTCACCAGGCTTGTAGTATTGAGGTCGCACCCTCTTGTCATACGTTTTTCTCATTCTCTGTTGATAAACCTGCCCATGACAAACAACCTCCAATCTTTTCTCATCAATGAGGCACAATTGGTCTAACCGATTCTGCACCCATTCATCTTCATCGAGCTCTGCCTCTTTCATGATTCTCAAAGAAGGGATTTCGACTTCAATGGGAAGTACTGCCTCCATGCCATAAACTAGAGAAAATGGGGTTGCCCCAGTCGAAGTCTGCGCAGTTGTTCGATAACCATGCAAAGCAAAAGGCAACATCTCATGCCAACCTCGATAGGTCAGTACCATTTTCTGCACGATCTTCTTTATGTTCTTATTTGCTGCTTCGACAACACCATTCATTTTTGGGCAATACGGAGACGAATTATGATGTTTAATCTTGAAGGACTCACAAAGCTCCTTCATCATCTTGTGATTAAGATTCGACCCATTATCAGTGATGATCTTATAACGAATACCATAATGACAGATGATATTGTGCTTGATAAATCGGGCAACCATCTGTTTGATGACATTTGCATAAGACACAACTTCGACCCACTTGGTGAATTAGTCTATAGAAACCAGAATAAATCGGTGTCTGTTGGACGCGGTTGGCTCAACCTTTCAAATCATGTCAATTCCCCACATAGGAAATGGCCAAGGAGAAGTCAAAACATTCAAAGGTGGTGGTGGAACATGCACCTTGTCAGCATACACTTGGCACTTGTAACAGTTTCAGGCATAATTAAAGCAATCAACCTCCATAGTAGACCAGTAATACCCAGCTCGCAAGATCGTTTTAGCCATGGTATGCCCACTGGAATGAGTTCCAAATGAGCCCTCGTGCATCTCCTCGATGATCTTTGCGGCTTCGTTTTTGTCAACACATCTGAGCAACAACCTGTCATGATGTCTATGGTATAGCACACCGTTACTGAGGAAGAATTTTACGAAAAACCTTCTCAATTACTTCTTATCTGTCATAGAATCTTCCTCGGGATACTCTTGAGTTTCAAGGTATCGCCTAATGTCATGGAACCACGGGTTACCGCCCTTTTCCACTTTAACCTCAAAGTAAAATTCAGGCTCATCCAATCTTTGAATGGTGATCGAAGGCGCTTCATTAGCCCACTTGACTTTGAACATTAATGCCAAGGTAGCTAAAGCATCGGCCAGATTATTCTCTTCTCGTGAGATATGATCGAAAGTAATCTCCTTGAGGTAAGGAATCATCTTCATCACATGATCTCCGTAAAGAATCAAATTTTGGTGACGAGTCTCCCAATCGCCATTGAGATGGCTTGTCACAGAGCCTCGTATTCAGCCATGTTATTGGTGCAATCAAAGTAGATTCTGGCTATAAACGGGATGTGATGACCATCTGGGGTAGTGATTACCGCACCGACACCATTTCCCAAGTGTCATACCCCAATTTTTGACCTAATATACCACCTTACATTTGCATCATTGCATAACTAACAGTTCAGAACAGAATTAATCGGGTGTAGCATTCACAGGTCAAAATTAGGGTTTCATCAAATTTTCATCTGATTCAAGAGGCAACCAACTAGGGTTTGAGTTTTACTCACCTCATTTGATCTATCTTGATCAAATCATCAACCTCTGATCATCAGATATCCAACTTTTCTCATTGATCAATCGAGGATCGACCAATTAGGGTTTTGGTTGAGCATGAGTATTCTCTGATTTTTTGAGCAAGGAATGACTTTTTTGGTTAGAGATTGGTCATTATATCTTAGATGCAACATCTTAACCTAATTTCTGAATTAAAAACATCACAGAAGTTCACAGACTTCATCAGTCAATTTCTGAAACATCTGATGAAAATTCATCTGCACAGAAAAGTCAAACTTTGACTTTTGGTCAATTTTTTCAAAACAAAACTTTTTCCATCATCAAAATACTTCAAATGATCCATCTTGATCATAAAAAATCAAAGAATTTGGAAAAGTCAACAAAAAGTCAAAATTTCCAACACTTAGAAAAAGTTTCAAGTGTTAAAATTTTGTACTTTTTCCAAACTTCATGGCATATTTTCACATAGTTCCACTTTGATTTGGAAAAAACTCAAAACATGAAAGTTGTAGCTCTTGAAACAATCTTTCCAAAATGTCCAAGAACTCACAAATCCATGGAGTCTATCTATACTTTTGAAATTGAAACATAAGGCTCCATAACCATGGATTTCAAGTTCAAAACTTCAAGATTATAGGTCATTTTTGAATTTCTTCATCTAGAAGCAATGCCACCTTGCCAAATTGAGATTAGAACTGATAAATATCAGTTGAAAGTAATAATTGAAGGATAGGATCAAGATTGAATTTTCACACATGGTTAAAAAAGGAAGTTTCCTTTTTAAGGCAAAATGACTTTCTTGCCCTCTAAGGCAAGTTTGATTTACCAAAAGCCAATCCTTTTTGCCTAACATTTCAGAGATCTTGGCCTATAAATAGAGGCATCATTTTCAAATTCAAATACACCAAAGCCATGCAAATACATGCTTTCCTTCCACTTTCTCAAAGTTCATGAATTATAGTTCAAAATGTTGAAAACTTGCAATTTTGAAAACTAATGAAAAACTTTGAGTAATTTGGTGTCTAACATGTTTTAACATCCATATGGAACTTGTTTGAAACTTAAAAGCAACATAGAACAAGCTCAAACTCAGAATTACACTTCATGTCACATAAGCTTGCAAAACTGCCTTAAAACTCAAATCCATAGCTTGGCTCGAGCAAGTGATGTTCTGATCATCCAAACACCATCCACAAACATCATAGAGATGATTCAGACCCTCAGCAACAATCTGTAACAACTCTAACATCGATTTCCAGTTTCCATTTTAAGCTTATGCAGGTTGACTTGGTTGGATTGATCCAGGGTGATTCGAAGCAAGCAGACCACTCATACATGATCCATAGAGGCCGTTGATGCTCAAACAATCATTAGAACTCAACTGGAAGCACTCAAATCCAGAATTTGATTCCAGCTTCAACAGGTAAGAGCTCGAACTTCAACTCTATGATTCCTTGCCTCTAATCAAAAAAGCTCTTGGCCATTTGTTTTCTGCACCACTCACGACCATTAACCCTCAACCAAATGGAAAAATCATCCATCATACGCCATTTCAATTAGGATTTTCAGTTCTAGGGTTCTTCGTGATTTCTGGAAATTCAACCATGTTAAACCAAAAATAAATGAAATTAACAATAACCATCATGTTCCTTGTCAAAATTCGTGCAAGTTTGATGTTTACATCATCCATTTTCATTGAGAAACAAAGAATCTAGGTTTGAACAAGGATTGAAGAGGACGATGATGGAGTTCACGCGTGTTCTTGTTATTTTCAAATTCAAAATTTCCAATATAATATTAACACGTGGTTTGGATTCAATACACGGATGTATTGCCGCCCCAGCGGTTGCCAGCTCACTCGTAAGACACTATGCCACGTATCCACCCATCAGGTCCTGGGTTCAAGCCTCCCATGGACCAATTTTTTTCATTTTTTCTTTACTTTTTTTACAAACTTTAACATTTTTTTTAACCAATCAAAACTCCTCATTTTGAGGTGATTTTTTGTACACTTGTCAATAAATACATCTATTTTATGATAGTGCAAAAATTTTCAGAAAAAACTTTCATCTGATTATGTTTTAATTGAGCCGAAAACGACACTTCGGGCACTTTTCAGAACCACTTTAAAAGGTGAATTTTTCAAACTTTCGAATCCCGATTCTTTTCAAAACTTTTCATAAATGAATTTTAAATTTCAAAAACACTTTCAAAACCATTTCTTCAAAACTTTTTTCATCAAACTTACATCTTTTTTCCCTGATCGACCCGATTTGAAGATAAAACCGAACTCATTTTTCCTCGAATTTCTTAACCGATCATGGGCCTCCCTCACGGTGTAAGTCCCAAAACATTCTTTTTATGTACATATATTTCTTTGTACATACCCATTTCTTTTATGTACACATCTTTTTACCTGTACATAATACAGACAAACTTTTTCCGTTTGTTTTCACTTTACACTGAAAACCATTGGTATTAAAAGGAGCATTATTCCGTGTGAAACTGCTTTTAAACCAATGGGCCTCCCTCACGGTGTAAGTCCCAAACCAACATTCTTTATGTACATACATATTTTCCTTGTACATATCAAATTCTTTTCATATACATACAAATTTTTATCTGTACATAATTACAGATACTTCTTACTCAAACACAGATAAACTTCGGTCGTTTGTTTCCGTTTCATCTGTATATACACTGAATGCCATTGGTATTGAAAGGAGCATTATTCCCTGTGAAACTGCTTTTAAACCAATGGGCCACCCTTATGGTGTAAGTCCCAACCCTCCTATGTACATCCACTTCTCGTACATAAATACTCGTTCGTGTACATATTTACATCCTTGTACACAATTCCAACTTGTAAATAATCAAGTTACGCTCGTTTTAAACGTTCGTTTCACAGACACTTGTTTATATTTCAAATCATAGATTCTTGTAAATAAACATCATGCATTGTTTATATTTCCTTCATAAACTCCTGTGAATACATATCACACACACACTTGTTTATACAACTGTCTAATTATAACATAACAACTAGTCTAACCAATAGGTTCCCCACAGTTGTAGCCTCCTCTTGGGCTTTATACAAGATAACTCTCCCCATAGAGTTCAGCCTCCTCTTAGGCTTCATATAAGAAAACTCATTCATCTGAGTTTAGCCTCCGCTTAGGCTTCATATAAGACAACACTCCCCTGTTGAGTCAGCCTCCTCTCGGGCTTCGTTCAAAAGAACTCCTCATTGAGTTTAGCCTTCTCTTGGGCATCATACAATGAAAGAGATAGGAAATCTCTTAACAGCCTCCTATTGGGCTTCCAATGCAAAGAATCACCCGCATTAGGATAGAACCCAGAGAGTATAATTTCCCGGTGAAATTGCTCTTAATTCCAAAAGGATGGTTTCCCGGTGAAATCCCTTTTAAAACAAAGCCAGCCATACCCTATAGCTTCCTCTTGAGCTTCATACAAGGACCCTCGATGACCCTCGATGACCCTCGGAATGCCTCCTCTTGGGCTTACAATACAAGGACCCATGGGCTTCTTAAAAGCATCCTTTAATCCAATCAATTTCTCCTCGAGATTTAGACGTTTATCATCTCTATGGAAGAAGTATCTCATCTATCACATCACATACAGTCAAAACTTTTTTCAAACTTTTTCAAACTCTTTTCAAACAAAAACATCTCTTAATCGTAAGTGGTAACGCTTGTACACTCAAGCAAAACACCCAATGCTTATAGTTAAAAGATTCAATCATCTTTTTCAAAACATCTTTCTTAAACATGTAAGTGGTAACGCTTGTACACTCAAGCAAAACACCTATAACTTACGACGAAAGATTTTTATCAATCAAACTTTTCAAAATGTATGTGATGAAATAGATTAGATACATTTTTCATTAAGATGACATTTGTCTGTGTCTCTTACTAACATCCCGTTGCTTCCACTAGCATAAGTGGGAACTACGATTGCTCGACTTTCTCAACATCCCTTTGAGAATACGAGGCACAAGGTCTCATCCTTGCCGAGCAAATTTCTTTCTCCCTCGCACCAAACAAACCATAGATCCGAGATCCGAGCTACAAATGCTCTGATTCCCATTAGGGGATATGTATGCAGAAGATCCACAGATCTTTGCGAGCACAATAATAACAAACACTAGAATCCCACATAATCTACTGTTTCTTAAAATCCAAAGGAGAAACTTTCCCAATCATAGAAGTAGCAATTAAAACACACAAACATATCAAACGTATTCATATATAAAGCTATAGATAACTATATATATTTAGGGTGCTCCATCTATTCCCTTTATATAACAAACCCCCTTGCTCAGAATCTCCCCAATGTGTTGCGTCTAGTTTGCGCTAGTCGTTACGCATATCAAAATCAATTGAGGGTATTAACAACTTTCCCCTTTTTCATAATCATTAAATCATCTTTTCTTGTGTTGAAAATAATAAAGCTTAATGCTCATGCATCTTTATAAACAAATCAAAAGAGTAAATCGTTTCGAGCCGGAGGATTCGAATTCATATTCGATTCGCTAGCGACGCTTTTAACGTATCAGAAAAATGGCGACTCATTGGGAGTACAAACTTTGATTTTAAAAAAAAAGACTCGCTCAAGAGCATCAAGTTTTTTGTTTTCAAAAGAAATGAAAGGGGTTAAGCTTTCATGTATATCTCTGCTTTTCCTTTTATTGTGTGTTTTGCGATTTTATCGATGGAAAGAAATCCTAACCGGATTTAAGAAACATTTTAAGATCTAGGTGGGGTATAGTCCTATTAACTTGTAAGAAGTCTCAAGACTACGGAGTTAATTTGAGATCCCTCTCTCTGGAGGTTGTCTTGGGGGTATTTGTGTTTAGCAAGTATTCGAAGACATTTTGCTTTCAAGGAACTCATGCGGTCGAGTGGTCAGAGAACACATAACCCATCCCGCCATTTAGGATGTAGTGCGTAGATTATTCGCGTAAGCCTAGTAATTGTCATGCGAGACTACGATCAAAGTAGTTTCTCTTGAAAATATTATTGGACCATCGAGTATTCAACAAACCGATAATATTTCAAAGAGGAGTGTTGAGCTCAGACATCGAGAACCGCTTCCACGGATGAATAAGCCTTAGAACTTAACCACGTTGATTCTTATCGTTGGCCTCATGATCGTGACTTCAACGCTTGACCGTGTGTATAACTACTAACCATGTTTGCGATTCATGCATTCATTCATTAAAAAACTTCATTTCTCTTCCCATTTCCAAAGAATTTAGAGATTTTTCTTTGTAAAATATTTTAGGTTAGAATGATGGACGCCGAGGAAGATTCACCAAGAGATACGTTTAGAATTCCTGACGTAGGGAAGTTAAAAGAGTTAGCATCCTTGGTAGAAGATCCCTCGGATTTTAGAAAACACTATGGAACTCTTTTAACTATTCTGAACACTAACGTTGATGAAGGACTTCTCAAAACTTTCGTTCGATTACGATCGATCTATCATTGTTTCACTTTCCACGATTATCGATTGATGCCTACTTTGGAAGAGTGCGCACATACTAGGTATCTCAGTATCGGACAAGGTGCCTTTCAATGGTTTGGAAGCCATTCCTAAGTCACCAGTCATTGCAACAATGACTCACTTAAAGAAATCTGAAATAGACAAAAACCTAACTACCAGAGGAAAACTCTTAGGACTAACTTCAAAGTTCCTAATGGAGAAGGCTCTTAAATTCTCTGAGGCTGGTAGTATGGTAGCCTTTGAATCTATTTTAGATTTACTCCTCTATGGATTGGTGTTGTTTCCCAACGTCCCAAATTTCGTTGATATCAACGCCATAAGGATCTTTCTGATTGGAAATCCCGTTCCCACTCTGCTTGGTGACACATACGTCTCTATTCATCATAGGAATCGTCAAGGAGATGGAACTATCGTGTGTTGTGTACCTCTATTTTTCAAATGGATTACCTCACACTTGCCTAAATCTCCTATTTTCCGCGAAAACAAAGATGAATGGCATTGGTCTCGAAGACTCATGTCTCTTACAAACGACGATATCCATTGGTATACCTTAGCAGACAATGAGATGGAAATCATTGAGAGCTGTGGAGAATTTGCCAACGTACCTCTCATTGGTACAAAAGGAGGAATCAACTACAACCCATTCCTGGTGAGACGTCAACTTGGATACGCAAACTCTAGTAAACCTCTTGGTTTTACAGTAGAAGGCTACTTCTATCATGAAGGAGAGGATTCCCAAGGATTGAAGGCTAGGATGATTAGAGCTTGGCATCACATCCGAAAGAAAGAAAAAGGAAAGGCAAAGAATTGTGTAGCCATGGAAACCTACACTTCTTGGGTAAAGAAAAGAGCGAAGGAATTCCGAATGCCTTACGCTTATGAGGAACCCATGTTCTCAATCGCTTCCAAATCAACAATTTTTCCCGTCAAGACTATGGGAGAATACCAGGAAGCTTTGGCCAAGATGAGGTTTGAGAAAGAGGCCTTGGAAAACAAGTTTCTTAAGACTGATCTCGAGAATGAAAAGCTCAAGAAGCAGGTCAAAGATCATGAAAAGACGCTTTACTTCCAGGATGAATGTCTCATGGAGAAAGATGAGAAGATTCGCCAAAAAGATAACGCGATCAAGAGATACATCAAAGAAAGGAAGAGAAAGCTTGAGGAAATGACAACCAGCGATCCTGTTCCCGACGAATGGAAGTTAGTCATTAGCAAGCTAAAAGCCGAGAAAGCTGAACTGAAAGCCCACTATGGAAAAGAAATCCTGAAGTTGAAGCTACATCAAGCCTTTGGATCTTCATCCGACGAGGACGATTAGTTTAGTTTGTAATATTTTATCATTTATTTTATCATTTGTGTGAGCAATGCTCAAAAAAAAAACTGAATTGTTGTAATCTTCTTTCAATAATCAATAAAATATGTTTTTTCCATCCAAATATTTGCCAGAAATTTCTCTTATAGTGTAAATTCTTTGGAAATCTTTCTTTACATTCATAATCATGCATCATACTTTGCATTCTGAGTCTATTGTCTGAGTCCGATCTTTCAGCCAACAGATAGGAAAAGATCGCTCGGCGTCTTAGTTTCTCGACCGTCCACACTACTCAAACATACGATACGCTCAAAAGAAGAAAAGTAATGGAAGGATTTGAACAAGAAAACGTTGAACTCCGTATGCAGAACAACACTACAAGAAGAAGTGAGAGACTCACGCCTTTGGTCAATTCAATATCGCAGTCGAAAGTCAACAAGCAAGATCGAGCGGTCAAACCAAGCAATGATCTCGAAGACACTACTACTCCGGTTTCGGTCGCAAAGAGTTCACCTTTCAAGATGCGGCTATCCATGGGCATGCCTTTCAACTTTGGCATCGGATTTCGCCAACCGACTTCTCAAGTGCAAACAACCACGCTTGAAATACCTTTGCAAGAAAACTCTACATTTACTCGCAACGGAGTAACTCTTCCACAGTAACAATGTCGGTTTCTCAACCGATCATGACGAACTCACCCGTGGTACACACTACCATAGACGAAGAAGTTCACCATATACCTGTGCAATAACACGAATTCCGTGGCTCGATGGAGAATCTCCAGAACAACTCCTCAAAATTCACTTGAGATAAAACATTCGTGGAAAAGAACTGCTTGGGAAAAACGCCTGTGATCCGTGCTTAGTTCCTCGAAGGATACTCAAAATTCAAAGTCCCCGACTTTGAAAAGTACAAAGGAAACTCATGTCCACAAAGTCATCTCACGATGTATGCTAGGAAAATGTCCACATACAACGCGATCACTAGTTATTAATCCACTACTTCCAAGATAGTCATAATGGTCAAGTGGTACATGGGATTAGACAAATAAGTATCCAAACATTCAATGACTTAGGTGAAGCCTTTGTACAACAATATAAGTTCAACTTGATATGGCTCGAGGGATCAACTCCGCCCATGTCTCAAAGGGAAGAGAGACATTTAAAGAATATGCGCAACGATGAGGGAAATTCCGCCCAAGTCAACCCACCATTAGAAGAAAGAGATGACTAAGGTATTCTTAAACACTTGGCTCATTCTACTATTTAGCGAATGATCGCTAGCGCCTCCTAAAGATTTCACCGATGGTAAGCATGGAATGCGATTAGAAGAAGGAGTTCGAACCTGGACGCCTAACCAAGGAAGTGATCTTCTAGTGGAAATCTAGGGTCGACTAGCTTCCAAAGAAAAGGAACATGACATAGGAATGATATCCCGAGGGAAACCACGAAGAAATGTCACAACAAATGAGAGG
>CM038792.1:170888173-170972202 GCA_021764765.1 Vicia sativa | reverse complement strand
ATTAAATAATGAAATTATCGAATAATTTATATAATATATAAAACTAATACAATGAAAAATAAATAAAACTATATTCTTCACATATATATATATATATTATTTAAAAATACTAATAAATTATAGATTATATATTTAATAGAATAAAAATGATCAGTAATAAAATAAATAATATCATGAAACACTTACAGAGATAAAGAAATTAATAAAGATATAAATATTTTAAAAATTATAAAAATTTCTATCAACTAAAAACTCTTTTAAATCATGAAAAAATAAAAGAAACATAATAAAGATTTACAAGTTATATTAGATAGATAAAAAATCATTCGATAAAATAATTGTTGAACAACATTGAAAACATTGTTGGTTGGGATTTTCAAATGGGTTTAAATCCAACCAATAGAAGAAAATAATTCAAGGATTTTTGAATTAATGTAATATTTGGTCGACCGGTGGAATAGATTGTGTTTTAGGGTCTCTGAAGTGGATAATTGGGCAAAATATTAAAAGCCAAAGTTACTTATGACGAGGATAACAAGGCGAAGGTTTCTTGGAGGAAGAGGCAAAATGTAGAGCGTGGGTTGGTGGGGCAAGTTACAGGATACAATGCGTGTAAAGGCAGAAACCCTCCGGGAAGCGGTTATGTATTATAAAATAAAGCCTTAGTGTATTATGGAGGATTCAAACTTTACCTTCTAAGCTTAATCAAGCGAACAGCCGAAAATGAGTGAGGCTGGGGCAATGTGTTTGAATCAACTTGCTAACTATTTTAAATGTTATGTCATTTACCTTTACATTTAAATGCTTCGTTTACTTTACAAATTTTACTTTGTTGCGCAAATCATTCTACTTTACAAGTTTTACTATATTTACTTTTGAAATAAAAAAATACATTGGACGTGGTCGAATGCATCCTTTTTGAAACACTTTGTGAAAAACACTTGAAAAGAAACATGTGTTAGGATTCCTAGTTGATCTATAGTAATTTGCAGAAGAGGCGGCATTGTTTACCAAAACCGAGGTGTAAATAAACATATAACGACATCTATATTAATAAACCTATTATCTATTAGTACACAAAGTGAAAAACATGAAGAATGAGAGAATATATGTACTGTTGCTCTATGACTACAATCTAGTTGAAGATAAAGATATGGCGTAACCCTAGTCTATTTATACACACATACTAAGGTTCCATATGCAATACTAAAATACTATATTATCCTTCAATACCATCACCAATTTAGGATTTCTAATTAAAACTATCTACACCAATTCCATTCATAAAGTGGAAATTGATTTATCTTTATCACATCTACCAACTCTTTTTTGGGTACTAGTGCCAAGTTCTAGTACTCATTACGGACGACGTCTTAGAAATGATGTTTGTCTCAATATGATTGCTTCTCCATACAACATTGGGTTCTTGGCTTAGATTGATTGCATTCTTGTTATCGATCATCATGAAACTTCTCTGATGTAGATCACATATAAAGGCTTACTCGCATACTCATTCAATTATAACTTTTAATATATTCATTTTCACAATTTTATGTATTGCTATTTATTAAATAACTTTTTAAATAATTTTATATTCCAAACTGGGAGTAATAGGGTGATAAAGGAATTAAGCAAAATATATATATCTCAACAATATGGCATTAAAACACACAACTTATAATTATTATAAAATTAATTAGTAAATATCGATTCCAATGCTTCATTTAAGTTTTTTTTAGAAAGTATCGACAAAATCTGAAATTAATTAATAATTCTAATAGTTAAAATTATAGCACATCTCTTGTGTATGTGGATAATATTTATAAATTAAAGTGATAAAAATGGTTAAACTTCTGCAATTACTATTAAAATTTATAAATTATTTTAAACTTTATTTTCAACCTAATTATAAATTAATATACTGAACGAGGTAGATAAATGCTATGTTCAAATTTTGATATAAAAAACTTTAAATAATGCAACACAAAAAATCAACGAAAAGAAAAAAAGTATAATTAAATAATTGGGTATAATATGTAATTGATGGTATAAAAATAAAAGAAATATATTTATTTACTTAACAATTTTCTTTATGGTATGTTGTATATATCAAATATTACATATTATAAAATCAATATATTAAAATATTATGAAAATATTTTATTTACTTTACTATTTATATTTGATTAATATATATATTTATATTAAATTAAAAATGCATTTAACATTGTAACAAATAAAAGGCATTTCACTACTTGAGCAATATATACTTATATTTCGTAACACTTTAAATAAAAATGCAAAATTATCTTTGGGTAAAATTATACAATATTAGATGATTGATAGTTTATTTGTGTTGTTGAGATAATCACGCTTACATCATTCATTGTACATGCAGAAAAGAAAGCATCAAAATAATTTTGCATAAGAATCTCGTCTCTTTGTTTTAGGATGAATGTTTATTTATTTGGTTATAGAGCAATTTATATTAGAGGATAAGATTTATTTTCTCTAATTATTTTCATTCTTATATAATTAATAATTGTATAAAAATAAAATTGTGTTGTATACAAAAAGAATAATTATCTTTTAAAACAGTGTAAAATAAAGAAATAAAAACTAATACTTATACACTGAAAATATTAAATAATGACATTATCAAAATAATTAATATAATATATAAAAACTAATACAATGAAAAATAAATAAAAATATTATTTATTGATAAAAATACTAATAAATTGATTAAATATTTAATAGATTAAAAATGATCGTAATAAAATAAATAATATATGAAACACTTATTAAAATAAAAGAAATTAATAAAGATATAAATATTTTAAAAATTATAAAAATTCTATCAACTAAAAACTCTTTTAAATCATGAACAATAAAGAAACATAATAAAGATTTATAAGACATATTAGTTAGATAAAGGAATTAAATCAATTAGATAAAATAATGAATAAGAACATTGTTAATTTGAAACATTTGTTGGTTGGATTTTCAAATGGGTTTAAATCAACCAATAGAAGAAAATAATTCGGATTCTTTGAATTAATGTAATATTTGGGTGAACGAGTAGAATTGATTGTGTTTGCGATCTCTAGTGGATAATTGGGCTTGAAAATATTAAAACCAAAGTTATTTAAGTGACCGAGATAACTAGAGCGAAGGTTTCTTGGAGGAAAAGGATAAAATGTAGAGCGTGGGTTGGTGGAATTCTGAGGATACACATGGCGTGTAAAGGCAAGAAGCCCTCCGAGCGGTTATGTATATAAATAAACGCAGTGTGGAAAATTCAAACTTTACCTTCCTAAGCTAATCGGCGAGCGGCGAAATGGTCGGGCTAGGGCAATGTATGTTTGAATCAACTTACTTTTCAACTATTTTAAGTGTTATGTCATTTACCCTTACAATTTAAATGCTTTCGTTTCCTTTACAAATTTTACTTTGTTACTTTTGAAATCATTCTACTTTACAAGTTTTACTTTATTTACTTTTGAAATAACATAAATACATTGGACGTGGTCGAGCGCATCCTTTTGAAACACTTTGTAGAAAAACATGACTGAAACCTTTGTATTAGGTTCCTAATTGAAATTCACAGCGGAATCGCTGATGTCACGAGAGAAGGTTGCCAACCTGATCTGTTGCACTCTTCTGATTCCACGGTTAATTTTAAATAGCAAAAGAACACAATCTATTGTTTACAGGTTCAATGTGTAACTACACTGTATGCAGGGGCTACCAAGCGGGGAGGGTCACTATTAGTTAGAATTAATTAGAATAAACCAACCCAGTTTATCTCTTCCTTGAAACACGATGCAACTTCAATCTAAGTCTACTTGGGCACGAGTTCTACTCACTCCCCTCAATCTTGATGTCAATCTATTGATTAATTGAATTGTGAAGACACTCTTCAATAAACATGCTTGATCTTGCTTCAAAGCTTTAATCGAGACACAACACTCGTGCTTCAAAGCTTTGAGTGATAACAATATACAACCAAATCTGGTCAAAGCACTTATCAATTGATAATTACTTGGCTCTGGTAACTAGAATACTGAAATAATAAGCGCTAAATCTTCATCGACCTAAATGCGTGATGGAAATGAGGGTTTCTTTCCTATTATAGAAGCGATCCTGGCTTCGAGTTTTGGGCTTCCATAATTATTAGGGTTTACTTAATTAATCCTAAAGACTTGGTCTTTTTAACAAACCAATCTAAGGTTAACTGAATTAACCACAAAGCCACATGAGCATGAGATCAATTACATAAACCATAATAAATAGCTCATGAATTCACGAAAGTCTGGAAAAGTGAATATGTTGAGCGACAAATGTCACCGCAGAATGTCATAACATCGTTTTATGACATGGTTAATCCTGCGAAATTCGGCTAATGGATAGCTTCGATCGGTACGGCGCGAATCATTCTTCTTATCAGAATTTATCACTACTGAATGTCATGACATTATCGAGACATTGTTATATCAGATTTTACCAAAAATTATATAACATAAAAACACACAAACTCCCCTTTGGCGAATTTTGGCTATTTCAAGCGAATATCGAGAGAACTAATGCGGTTGGAATAAAACCTTGATCTAAGCCTAATAAGCTAAAAAGTGGGACTCCTAATGAAGATAAATTCCACCTGATTTCCCAAACAATTTCCCACCATAAAAACTTCTCTTCCTTTTTAGCCTGAGGCCAAAGGTCCAGAGTACAATTTCCCAAAATTCATCTTATTAATAAGTACCATCGAGTTAAATATTACATCCCTTCAAAAGAGTAAAGTTCAAAACAAGCAGAACAAAAATAACAAAAGTAAAATCAACAACAGAACAACAAAGATAAACACAGTAGCGGCACGAGATCATCAAGTGCTCTAACTTCTCAGAAAAACAGCGTAGTATGTGCATCTTCTAAGCTTTCTGACACCGATTATTGATCAGCATCAACATCATCATTCTCATTTCGGATAGTATCATCTCCACAATACTTCATCCTCCAACCTCTGCAATGTCTTTCTCCTTTTCAGTAGAGATCGGCTCCTCGAGGCTCGCTTCCTTGCTTCAAGCTCCTTACCAAGTTCTTCAGCCGCACAATGACAACTGCTGCTTTGAGAGTTAGTCTTGACATTTGATGTATAACACCCCTTCTAAAATATCCGGAATAATATTAATTATATCAGCGATTAAAGTCATAATTCATCGGAGTTAACACGGAGCAGGATGCCACAATTAATAAATAAAATAAACCTCAAGATAAGCGGTAGCCATGCTACTTGAGGATCAATGTCTCCAAATAATTAGGTCAAAATAAGACCATGTCTTACCGTGGAAAAATATCATAACCAAAGCGAATAATCCATCATTATTATTCTGACAAAATTTAAAACAATTAAACAATATCTAATTCCTCGACTAACGTTCCCGATTAACTAATCTAATTAGAGCATGACATGCGACATACGCAGACTTAAAGATAAGCTCAGAGCCATCCTCACCAACTCTGAGTACTAACTTTAATCAGAAATGTTAAAGTAAGGGTGAGACTTCTCATTATTAAAATATATTATAAACTACCGATCAACAATATATTATAAGCATATTAATCCATTTTAGCATAACGGTTAATACCTGATTCAACCATACAATCATCATGCACAACAATTAACAATCGGAGAATGAAACCTTTGGAAGACATCTAACATGTTACAATTCCATACAAATACAATGCAGACTCAATGCATGTGTACCAACGTGAGACAAAGTCACCAACAACGATCCATCACCAACAGGATCGGTAACCATCGATTCGTCCATAAACACGGGACATGAATCGACCTAACCACCCTCCTCACTCGGTATCCCCGATTATTCGGCAATCCGTCAAATTCCGCACAATGGAATTAACCACAAACAATGCATATGCAGCACATCTCTGGCATGCGAACAAACGACCAGATGGTATGTAATACATCAATTTATAGGCGGATAATGAATCAACATGATAATTCACCAATCATGCATACAACTATGGCGGCATAAACATACTTTACATCACCTGATACCAATACCTCCATCACTACGGTTTCACTACATACACCTCTAAATGTATGTCGATCGATAATTGTTTATTTGAAATCGACTCTTTTTCAAAATAATTTCAAGTCTTAGAAAATCTTTTCATTTTAGAAAATAGGCATTAAATTTAGAAAAACAACAACGTCCTGCTCAAAGCGGACTTACGGTTTGAAAGATGAATTTTCAAAGTTTCAATTTTCAAAGTTTCGGTGGAACCGGTTTCCTCACAGAATGTTGGTCACAATTCAAAAAATACCACGCCCTGGAAAAATGTAGCAGAACTTGGTTCCTCGGTAGAGGAACCGGTTCGAGAGAAAAATTCGGTTTTCTTTGGAAAATCAGCGTGGAACCCGGTTCCTCCCGGAATGTAGAGTTCCTCGATTCAAAATACTTGATTTCAAAGTTTTACATCTTTGAACACGGGTTCTCCTTGAGGGAACCGGTTCCCGACTCAGATAAAAGCGGTTGGCCATTCCCAATTCATTTTTTCTTACTCTTTCCAGCCCACATGTTGACACCACTAAAATCACTCGTTCATACATGATAACATACAATATATTGTCTTATTCATCATTATTGACCCTATATCACCGAATTAATGGATTCTCTGTCCAAACCGTCCAAACACAAATAGGGTTATATCCATGGAAACCTAAGAGATTCCTAAAAAGATTTCCTAGCGTGCATATAATCTGTCTTGATTGAATTCAAATATCTGAAATACTAATCGGAATCACCCTTACCTTGTGGGTTCTTGATTGACACTTTGGTCTTCTTCCCCTTTTCTCTTCTCGACTTCACGATATATCTTGTTTCTCCAAAATAACTCCTTTTCTTTCTTTCCTTCTTTTTATTCCTTTTTGTTATAAAAAAATAAATAATGTGGTAAGTCTTTTACTCCTCACACCCTACTTTACTCAACACCTCTAATAAATCCATAATTAATCCCAATAAATCCAATATATTAATAAATTATGTTCTCAATTAAATTAATAATTAAAATCATAATTATTTAATTATCGAATTATTTTGGGGTGTCATGATGTCTCGGTGGATGTCATGACAATATGCAGGGCATGTTTCCCTTGAAATAAGCTGGAAACCAAAGCGGGGCTCTTTAAGATTGACTCTATCTACTAGAATGTCGGTATTGATCAATTATAATGCCACCGAGAGGAGGGAAGGATATTGGTCCTTTTAGCATAGTATCGACATGTTTAAGGTTTGCTAAAAAATGTAGGTTATAATCAAACTTTGCTTTTGTTCCAAAAATGAACATGATCAGAATGGTTGAGTTGTGGTTTGTAGGAACCAGTTAATTCCACTCTTGAATAGCAAATTGACACTCAATTTTCTAGCGATGGCTTTCCTTCAATGGCCAATGTTTCTTGCAGGTGATTGTTTGGCACACACGATTATCGATTTCTTAAGCCCGAGTTGAGCATCGCCGGATCTTCCCAGTATTTGTTGATCACACTTGAGAAAACTTCACTTTTCTCCCTCTTACAAACGATTGTTAAAATCTGCGATCTCCATCAGCCTGACCATAGTCGATTAACAATGAACTCCTTCACGAATATCATAACAATTTAAAAACTTGACCCATTTTTCCATTGACTTCCTTGATCGGATCCATAACATCCTTGCATTCAAGGCACTCGCTCGGTTCCTTTTCTAATGCAATTCTTTTAGAGACATACCATCTGCTAGCATTCTCTAGATGGTGGAAACTAATGTTATCAATAGCCACCTCGGGAACTTTAGGCGGTTTGCAAGGTAGGTTTCTTTCTAAGTGGAATATACGAGACATTCTCTTCAACAAAATCTAAATCCTCATGATTCTTTGAGGTTAGAACCTTCCTCTTCTTTATGATTGGGGTTTCTTTGGTCTAGAGGTACCTGACGTCTTCTTCCCTTGGAAGTTCCAGCCTTATTGTCCTTACCATATTTTTGGTCTTGTTCACCCTAGGAGACTTATGAACAACTTTAACCTTCTCCTTGGAAGGACTTGGAGTAGCGATTCCTTCTATTCATATTATATCTTAGCAATGTTGGGATTAACACTAACAAGGAGGTAATTGTCGGAGAATTCTTCACCGGTCTATGATGGAGGTTCCACAACATTTGAGTTTTTCACTAGAAGTTTTCAGGTTATCGACAACAGGTTTCTCGGTGATTCTTCGAATTCCATCGGAGGGCTCTGCAGGCCTTTTCCATGTTTTCATCAACGGGTTTCTGAGATTCTTCAAGAATTCCATCGATATCATCATGAAATTCACGAGGGACTTCTGATGGTATCAACAACACTTTTTTTGATTCATCGGAGGTTCATTATCGGGATTCGGGGGTTTTCTAACATTGTCATTGGATCTTGACATTACGTATGACATTTGAATCGATTGCTAAACTGAAGGGCTAGCAGTTCTTGATTTAATGGGCGAAAACCACAGACGCAGAATGATTCATTCGAGAATCCTAGTAACTATTCTAGCTAGCTTGATGAACATATCTAGAACATTGCTGGCAGGGAGGAGCAGAGGAAGTTGGTTCAATTTTGGAAGATTCTTGAGACCTTCTTGTATCACGGTGCGATTTCTTGACCCTCCGGGATCGATTGCCGCCGTGCAGAGGTAACCTCCGGGATCTCGATGCCGCATTGTACGCATTGCCCTAAACCGAATCGGGTGGAGATGGAGGCAACCCTTAATGATGAAGAAAACGATGCGAGGTTTTTTGAGACATCTTGAGGAAATGAGAAAAAGATTAATGAGAGTTTGAGAGTATCATTTGGAAGGAATGGAATGTGATACATTCAAATGAACAAATTGAAATATATATATGTCTCTTCCTATTCTTGGACTTTTGAAAAGAAGAGAAATAATTAATTAGCCCATAGAATTAAATGAAAACGTCTATTCCATTCCTTGTTGTAAGCATTGGTGCTACAACTCTTCATAGGCAAATACCAACTTGATTCTTCAAAGCCGACTAGCATCGAGCTTTAGTAAAAATGTCACCGATTGAAGTTCGGTGGCTATATGCTCAATTTAATCTTTTTCTTCCACAAGATCTACGATAAGTGATGTCTAATGTCAATGTGCTTACTGGCAATGGCGTATAGGATTCTTTGAAATAAATAGCTTTCGGTTGTCGATACAATGTCATGACATCTTGTGTGACATTGTACTTTCGATCGATTCCTTCATCGGACCATTTGAGAACAAAGCGCCTGTTGCTATATATTCAACCCATTGGTGGATAGAGACACCGCGTTTTGCTTCTTGCTAAACGAAACAAGATTGTTCCCCAAAAGAAGCATCCTCGGAAGTGCTCTTTCTATTGACACCTGCGATGATCAACATCACAATAACCGGACATAATTGGTTCACATCCATGAGAATACAACATACCATAATTGTAAGTTCCACTTACATACTTCATAATTCTCACACGATTGATGTTTACTTTGAGGTTCACACGGTATCTTGCATACTCCAACGGAAAGCAATGTCGGTCTGGCGGCTATTAAGTCACAGAGACTTCCTATCATGTTCTACAAGCTTTGGTCTACATTGTCCACTTGTGTTTTGGACAACTTTAGATGAGTAGGAAGCGAGTCTTTTATGGTGGCATTTTCCATCCCAAATTTCTTGACAATATTCTTTGCATACTTTTTGAGAAGTTGAGTCTTCCATCTGTGTGACTTGTGAAAGAAAGTAAGTCAATTCTCCCATGAGGCTCATTTCAACTCGACCTTGCATTTGATTGGCAAAATGTCTCACCATTTTCTGACATTCCTCCAAACACTATGTCATCAACATAAATTTGAGCTACCATTATCTTTCCTCCTATCCTGAGAAGTTTTGTCCAAACCTCCTTTCCTAACCTTTATCGATGAGAACTTTGTCGACCTTTCATACAAGCCCTAGGAGCTTGTTTGGACCATATAAATCTTTCCTCAATTGTAAACATGATCGGAAAGTTAGGATCCACAAAATCCTTTAGGTTGTTCTACATATACCTCCTATTTAGTAGCCATTTAGGAAGGCACTTTTCACATCCATCTGAAGCACTTGAATTTGGAATGCAAGCAAATCCTAGTAATCGATTGATTCCGGCTGGCCCGCAGCAATCTTATCAAAATCAATCGACTTGAAACTGTCCTTGAGCAACAGTCTTGCTTTATTTCGGTGACAACCCCTTATCAAACTTGTTCTTGTAGATCCACTTTGTGCCAATGATGTTTTGTTCCTTGGTCTAGGAACTAACTCCACATATTGTTTTAATTGAACATTCATCTTGCATGCTACAATCATTATTCATCAGTTGAGCCTGACATTCTTTGGCTCGATCTTAGACCAAAACAAAATTTGAGATGATTTCTCTGGATGTAATGAATCCACGATTAGGATCTCCAATGGTGAGTTCCTTTGGATGATCTTTTCCCGATGGAAGGATCTTTGTTGCTTCCTCTAGTTCAAACTTTTGGTGAAGTAGGGACGGGCACATCATCATTCTCGGACACTTTGGAGATGTCTCAAACAATGTTTCAACATCATATGGACATTGTTTTCCTATGATCATCAACTATGACATTAATAGACTCCATCATAACTTGTCTGAGTTAGATACCCTATATGCTCTGATTGTTTATAGAGTATCGAAAATGCCTTCATCATTTTTAGAGTCCATCTCCTTTGATCATGATCATCCGAATATAACATTTGCTAAATACATGGAAATACTACAGTGGGTTTCTTCCTTCCACATTTCATAAAGGGTGAAGGTTCCTTTCTCAAGTGATGATGTGAACATAGCATTTGTATTCATAACTTGGCCCAAAAATGAATAAAGTTTCTTAGCATGAATCATTGCTCGGAAGATTCTGTATAGTCATCTGTTTTCCTTTCCACAACTCCATTTTGTTGAGGAGTTATGGAGAAGAACATATTGATTCATCGAGGTTGAGAAATTCATCAAACTATTCTCAAATTCCTTTCCATGATCACTTCTAATTCGACAATGATACTTCTTTTTCTCTTTGAAGTCTTTTGCATAATTCTTTAAAGACATCAAACACATGATTTTTCCACTGATGAAGTTTATCCGGTGAATCAGAAGTCATCACAACAACATAAGCATACCTTTTCCACCAAGACTTTCAACTGCTGGACCCCGCCAGATCCATCATCTTGTGAGTTCCAGCTACCTTGAGGTGGTCGAGATGTCTTGACATTGGATGTGACATTCGGTTTGCTTTCTTTGACATTCACCACATACTCTCCTTCATCAATATGAAGTCTTGGAATCCCTCGGTGACCTCCATGGATATGATCTTTTCATCCTCTAAGATGCAAATGACCAAGCTTTTGGTGCCACAGTTTCACCTCCTTTTCATCTTTGGTGTAGACACATGAAAATAGAAGTTGAAGTGTTCAAACTCCCACAAGTAACGGACCTCTTTTGATCAGACTCCTCATTGTTTTTCATTGGTTACAAGACATTGGACTTGGTAAAGTTGACCTTGAATCCCGATCACGGTTGATGATACTTATGAGATTAGCGATCAAACCCTTCACTATCAATACCTCATTTAGGTTTGGAACTCGAGATGAACACCTTTATTTCACCTTGCTCCATCTCCAAAGTGACATAGCGGTAGTATGAGTCGGCTTCATTTGGAGATTCTTGATTCCGATCGTATGCGACAACCATCGAAACAGTCTTCCTTGGCGAAACTCTAAAGGAGGTGTGAGCTATCAAAGTCGTCTTCTTCTTCCTTGTTGAGTGTATGGTACCTTGTTGGTCTTAGGCTTAACATAAAAGTAAATTAGGATATCCATGTAGTCTATAGCAAGGCTTTATGTGTCCAAACATTTCACAATAATGACATCTCCATCTTTGAAACTTTTCTTCATGTTTCTCCGATCTTGATGTTGAACCCAATGTTGTGACATCTATTTTGACATTGGTTTATTAGGGTTCTTCCTTGTTATCAACAAATTTCTTTGCGTACATATCTGAACCGGTTACACCTTATGTTGTGACATCTTCTTTGACATTGGGCTTCATTGCTTCTTCTTGTTCTTGACGGAGGTTTCTTTGCGACACATATCCTAGACCATGCATATTTCCTGCATTTTGTCCAGGCTGAAGGATTTCCTCCAACTTATCGATTCCAGGTTGTCGACATTTTGCCAGACTTAGTCATCCGATCATTTGGGTTCAACACTATAATTTCCAGTGGAGATGACTTATAGTACAGTTTTTCCTTCTTCTGACCTCCAACTTCATTCTCATCCTCCAACTTCACAATCGACTTTTACATTTCTCATTTTGCGACATACTTGAAGCTCCGATTCTTGTAAGTTCGACAAAGCTCTTTCAAATGTCACTTCTTCATCACTAGAATCATTATCGAATTCCGAGAGAGGTAGTAACTAGTTTGGCGATTCTTCTTGAGTCACTTCACGAATCACCATCGGACTTCAAATTCCTTTTGCTTCTTTAGAAAGGTGGGGCATTCAACTCGAATGCCATATCCTTCACATCCATGACACTAGATTCCTCTCCTTTGACTTCCTTTTCTTAGGACTTGGATCTTACATTTGAGTCATAAGATCGCTAATGTCGGATGGAATGTTCTTGACATGGACCTTGACTTTGGATCAATTCTCTTGAGTTTGTTGCCTTCAGCATAATATATGCTACAGATCTTCTCTTCATCATCTTCCTTGATTTCATCTTGATATTAGATACAAGGGTTATGCTTTTGTTTTCTTGTCAACATTGTCATTGATTCCATCTCGAATGTAAAGTGATCCAATGAGTTCATCAACCTTGAAACTAGATATCTTGAGCTTCTCTATAGCAGGTCACCTTCATTTCGAAACCTCTTAGCAAGGATAGGAATCTTTCTCACTAGCTTTTCTTCTAACATCTTCTCTCCCAATGCTCTGAGGTGTTGGCAATCTCAAGATGTTCATGTGGAATTCATGAATGGTTCATCTTCCTTCATCTTGATTCTCAAATTGGTAGTAATCAAGTCTTGACATTCACCTTGGATGTACCCTCATGAGTGGTTTTGAGAGTATCCCAAACATCCTTGGCAGATCCTGCGCGATGTACAAGTCTGAAAATATTTACGTCAATTCCATTGAATAAGGCATTCAATGCTTTAAGTTGTGATGCTAGCTCTTCTTCTTCTTTGCTCCATTCTTCCTCAGTTTCGGACTAGTAATCCCATCTTTCTCAAGCTTGGTAGGATGTTTCCATCCTCTGTCAGTGACTCTCCAAGCCTTGTTATCCGATGACTTTAAAATGCAACCATACGAGGTTTCTAGTAATCATAGTTAGATCCATCCGAATAGGTGGTCTACTCAAATCCTTCTTCCTTGTCCATAACGAGGAAAATATCACTAGATCTCACGGAAATAAGTAGGTGCACCTTTCGTGCAATTGAAATTCACAGCGGATCGTGATGTCCTGAGAGAATGTTATGACACGATGTCGACACTACAATAACAATTCTGATTAATTTAAGAACACAATCAATTGTTTACCGAGTTTAGTGTGTAATTACACACATTTGGGGCTACCAAGCCGGAGAAATTCTAATAGTAGAATTAATTCGAGAATAAACCAACCAGTTTATCTCCTTCACTTAAAACCTACCAATGCAACTTCAATCTAAGTCCTAACACTGAGTTCTCACTCCCCCCAATCACACAATGATATCAATCATTGATTAATTGAATGAAGAAACTCTTCATAAACATACTTGATCTTGCTAAAGCTTTAATCAAGACCCACTCGTGCTTCAAAGCTTTGAGTGATAAACAACCCTTACAACAAATCCTAGTCAAGCACTTATCAATTGATAATTACTTGGCTCACAGAGTAACTATAATACAATAATAAACTACTAAATCTTCATACGGTCCAGAAGTGACGATAGAGTAAGGGTTTCTTTCTATTATAGAAGCGATCACGTAACTTAGGTTTGGGCTTCCATAATTATAGCTAGGGTTTACTAATTAATCCTAAAGACTTGGTCTTTTAACAAACCAATCTAGGGTTAACTAAGATTAACCAGAGCCACGTGAGCATGAGATCCATTACATAAACCATAATAGCAATTCGCCGAATTCACGAAAAGTCTTAGGAAAAATTTTAGAACATCAAATGTCACGGAGAATGTCATAACATCGTTTATGACGTCAGTCAATCTTCGGAATTACTGCAGATAGCTGTCCAATGAATCATTCTTCTTTGCAGAATTATCTTCAACTCTGAATGACATTAGTCAAGACATTGTCATGTCTAGTTTTACAAAAATTAATGCCAAAATAAAAACACTTACACTAATTGATCTACAAGTAAATTTTTGGCAAGAGGCATTGTTTACCAAAACCGGGGTAAACAAACATATAACGACATCTATGTTAATAAACCTATTATCTATTAGTACACAAAGTGAAAAACATGAAGAATGAGAGAATATATGTATTGCTCTGCATTCTGAAATATAAAGATAAAAAGATAATGACAACAACCACTAGTCTATTTATACATATATACTAGGGTCACATATGCAATACTAAAATACTAAATTATCCTTCAATACCATCCCTTAATTTAGGATTTCCTAATTAAAACTATCAACACAATTCCATTCCTTAAGTGGAGAAATTGATCCTCTTTATCATAACATCTACCAACTCTTTTTAGGTACTAGTGCACAAGTTCTACTACTCCATTATGGACTTGACGTCTCGAAAATGATATTTTGTCTCAATATGATTGCTTCTCCCATACACATTGGGTTCTTGGCAAGATTGATTGCATACTTGTTATCAATCATCAACTTGACTTATCTACCTTGATATTCGGATCCTCCATATATTAGAAATACATACTACATACTCATTCAATTATAACTTTTAACCATATTACATTCTCATTTAATTTTATGTATTCCTTATTTATTAAATAACTTTTAAATAATTTTACTTGTTCCAAACACGTAGTAATAGGGTAATAAAAAGTGAATTGACAAAAATATATACTCATAAATGTGGAATTAAAACACACAACTTATAATTATTATAAAAATTAATTAGTAAAATATCACTCCAATGCTTCATCTAAGTTTTTTTTAGAAAGTATCAGCCAAATCTTGAAATTAATTAATAGTTAAAATTATAGCATCTCTTGTGTGTCTTGAATATATTATAAATTAAAGTGATAAAAATGGTTAAACTTTCTGCAATTACTATTAAAATTTATAAATTATTTTAAAGCTTTATTTTTCAACCTAATTATAAATTAATAAACACGAACGAGGTAGATAAATGCTATGTTCAAATTTTTGAATAGAAAAATAATTTAAATAACTGCAACACAAAAACAATCCAACCAAAAAGAAAAAAAAAGTATAATTAAATAATTGTTAGGTATAATGTATAAGTTAATTGAGGGTATAAAAAATAAAGAAATATATTTATTTCTGTAACAATTTTCTTTATGGTATGTTGTATATATCAAATATTACAGATAATAAAATTAATATATTAAAATATTATGAAAAATATTTTATTTATTACTTAACTATTTATATTTGATTAATATATATGTTTATATTAAATTAAAATGCATTTGACATTGTAACAAATAAAAGGCATTTCACTACTTGAGCAATATATACTTATATTTCTAGTAACACTTTAAATAAAAATTGCATCTTGGGTAAAATACCATACAATATTAGATGAAAATTGATGTTTATTTGTGTTGTTGAGATAATCACGCTTACATCATTCATTATTGCACATAAACGAAAAAGAAAAGCATCAAAATAATTTTGCATAAGAATACCGATCTCTTGTTTTAGGATGAATGTTTATTTGGTTATAGAGCAATTTATATTAGAGGATAAAATTTATTTTCTCTAATTATTTTCATTCTTATAATTAATAATTGTATAAAAATAAAATTGTGTTGTATACAAAAAAGAATAATTATCTTTTAAAACGATGTGAAATAAAGAAATAAAAACTAATACTTATACCCTACGAAAAAATTAGAATAATCACAAAATATTAAATAATGACATTATCCAAAAATAATTAATATAATATATAAAACTAATACAATGAAAAATAAATAAAAATATTATTTATTGATAAAAATACTAATAAATTGCAGATTATATATTTAATAGAATAAAAATGATCGTAATAAAATAAATAATATTTCGAAACACTTAATAGAAATAAAGAATTTAATAAAGATATAAATATTTTAAAAATTATAAAAATTTCTATCAACTAAAAACTCTTTAAATCATGAAAAATAAAAGAAACATAATAAAGAAAGATTTATAAGACATATTAGTTAGATAAAAGGAATTAAATCAATTAGATAAAATAATGAACAAGAACATTGTTGGTGAAACATTGTTGGTTGGGATTTTCAAATGGGTTTAAATCTAACCAGAAGAAAATAATTCAAAAGGAATCTTTGAATTAACGTAATATTGGGTTACGGTAGAATTGATTGTGTTTGCAGTCTACGAAGTGGATAATTGGGCTTGAAAATATTAAAAGCCAAAGTTACTTAAGTGACCCAGATAACTAGGACGAAGGTGTCTTGGAGGGAAAGAGAGCAAAATGTAGAACGTGGGTTGATGGAGACAAGTTATAGGATACACGCGTCTAAAGGGAAGCCCTCAGAAGCGATTATGTATTATAAATAAATCGCTTAGTGTATTATGGAGAGATTCAAACTTTTACCTTCCTAACGCTAATGAAGCGAGCGAAGCGAAATGAGTCGGCTAGGGCAATGTATGTTTGAATCAACTTACTTTTCAACTATTTTAAGTGTTATGTCATTTACCCTTACAATTTAAATGTTTTCGTTTCTACTTTACAAATTTTACTTTATTTACTTTTGAAATCATTCTACTTTACAAGTTTTACTTTATTTAATTTTGAAATAACATAAATACATTGGACATGAGGTCGAGCATCCTTTTTGAAACACTTGGTAGAAAAACACTTGCGAACCATTTGTATTAGGATTCCCTAGTTGATCTACAAGTAAATTTTTGGCAAGAGGCGGCATTGTTTACCAAAACCGGGTAAACAAACATATAACGACATCTATGTTAATAAACCTATTATCTATTAGTACACAAAGTGAAAACATGAAGAATGAGAGAATATATGTATTGCTCGCAATGACGACTACAAAAGTTGTATAAAGATAAAGATATGACAAGACCACTAGTCTATTTATACATATATACTAGGGTCACATATGCAATACTAAAATACTAAATTATCCTTCAATACCATCCCTTAATTTAGGATTTCCTAATTAAAACTATCAACACGAATTCCATTCCTTAAGTGGAGAAATTGATCTGTCTTTATCATAACATCTACCAACTCTTTTAGGTACTAGTGCACAAGTTCTACTACTCCATTATGGACTTGACGTCTCGGAATGATATTTTGTCTCAATATGATTGCTTCTCCCATACACATTGGGTTCTTGGCAAGATTGATTTTACTTGTTATCAATCATCAACTTGACTTATCTACCTTGATATTCAGATCCTACATATATTAGAAATACATACTACGTACTCATTCAATTATAACTTTTAACCATATTACATTCTCATTTAATTTTATGTATTCCTTATTTATTAAATAACTGTTTAAATAATTTTACTTGTTCCAAACACGAGTAATAGGGTAATAAAAAGTGAATTGAAAAAATATATATACTCATAAATGTGGAATTAAAACACACAACTTATAATTATTATAAAAATTAATTAGTAAAATATCACTCAATGCTTCATCTAAGTTTTTTAGAAAGTATCACCAAATCTTGAAATCAATTAATAGTTAATAGTTAAAATTATAGCACATCTCTTGTGTGTCTGAATAATATTTTATGAATTAAAGTGATAAAAATGGTTAAACTTTGCAATTACTATTAAAATTTATAAATTATTTTAAAGCTTTATTTTTCAACCTAATTATAAATTAATAAACACGAACGAGGTAGATAAATGCTATGTTCAAATTTTGAATATAAAAACTTTAAATAAGCGCAACACAAAAAATCAACCAAGAAAAAACTATAATTAAATAATTGTTAGGTATAATGTATAAGTTAATTGAGGGTATAAAACATAAAGAAAGATATTTATTTATAACAATTTTCTTTATGGTATGTTGTATATATCAAATATTACATATAATAAAATTAATATATTAAAATATTATGAAAAATATTTTATTTATTACTTTACTATTTATATTTGATTAATATATATATTTATATTAAATTAAAAATTCATTTGACATTGTAACAAATAAAAGGCATTTCACTACTTGAGCAATATATACTTATATTTCTAGTAACACTTTAAATAAAAATTGCAAAATTATCTTGGGTAAAATACCATACAATATTAGATGAAAATTGATGTTTATTTGTGTTGTTGAGATAATCACGCTTACATCATTCATTATTGCACATAAACGCATCAAAATAATTTTGCATAAGAATCTTGATCTCTTTGTTTTAGGATGAATGTTTATTTATTTGGTTATAGAAAAAATTAGAATAATCACAAAATATTAAATAATGACATTATCCAAAAATAATTAATATAATATATCAAAACTAATACAGTGAAAAATAAATAAAAATATTATTTATTGATAAAAATACTAATAAATTGCATTATATATTTAAAAGAATAAAAATGATCGTAGTAAAATAAATAACATTTCGAAACACTTAATAGAAATAAAGAATTTAATAAAGATATAAATATTTTAAAAATTATAAAAATTTCTATCAACTAAAAACTCTTTTAAATCATGAAAAAATAAAAGAAACATAATAAAGAAAGATTTATAAGACATATTAGTTAGATAAAAGGAATTAAATCAATTAGATAAAATAACGAACAAGAACATTGTTGCAAACATTGTTGGTTGAGATTTTCAAATGGGTTTAAATCTAACCAATAGAAAAAAATAATTCAAAAGGAATCTTTGAATTAACGTAATATTGGGTCTACGGTAGAATTGATTGTGTTTGTCTACGAAGTGGATAATTGGGCTTGAAAATATTAAAAGCCAAAGTTACTTAAGTGACCCGATAACTAGGACGAAGGTGTCTTGGAGGAAGAGAGCAAAATGTAGAGCGTGGGTTGATGGAGACAAGTTATAGGATACACGCGTCTAAAGGAACGAAGCCCTCAGAAGCGTTATGTATTATAAATAAATCGCTTAGTGTATTATGGAGAGGATTCAAACTTTTACCTTCCTAATGAAGCGAGCGAAGCGAAATAAGTCGGGCTAGGGCAATGTATGTTTGAATCAACTTACTTTTCAACTATTTTAAGTGTTTTGTCATTTACCCTTACAATTTAAATGTTTTCGTTTCTACTTTACAAATTTTACTTTATTTACTTTTGAAATCATTCTACTTTACAAGTTTTACTTTATTTACTTTTGAAATAACATAAATACATTGGACGTGAGTCGAGCGCATCCTTTTAAAAACACTTGAAAACGAAACATTGTATTAGGATTCCCTAGTTGATCTACAAGTAAATTTTTGGCAAGAGCGGCATTGTTTACAAAACCAGGGTAAACAAACATATAACGACATCTATGTTAATAAACCTATTATCTATTAGTACACAAAGTGAAAAACATGAAGAATGAGAGAATATATGTATTGCTCTGCAATGACGACTACAAAAGTTGTATAAAGATAAAGATATGACAGCAACCACTAGTCTATTTATACATATATACTAGGGTCACATATGCAATACTAAAATACTAAATTATCCTTCAATACCATCCCTTAATTTAGGATTTCCTAATTAAAACTATCAACACGAATTCCATTCCTTAAGTGGAGAAATTGATCATCTTTATCATAACATCTACCAACTCTTTTTAGGTACTAGTGCACAAGTTCTACTACTCCATTATGGACTTGACGTCTCAGAAATGATATTTTGTCTCAATATGATTGCTTCTCCCATACAGCATTGGGTTCTTGGCAAGATTGATTGCATACTTGTTATCAATCATCAACTTCAGCGGCTTATCTACCTTGATATTCAGATCCTACATATATTAGAAATACATACTACGTACTCATTCAATTATAACTTTTAACCATATTACATTCTCATTTAATTTTATGTATTCCTTATTTATTAAATAACTGTTTAAATAATTTTACTTGTTCCAAACACAGAGTAATAGGGTAATAAAAAAGTGAATTCAGCAAAATATATATATACTCATAAATGTGGAATTAAAAACACACAACTTATAATTATTATAAAAATTAATTAGTAAAATATCACTCCAATGCTTCATCTAAGTTTTTTTTAGAAAGTATCAGCCAAATCTTGAAATCAATTAATAGTTAATAGTTAAAATTATAGCACATCTCTTGTGTGTGCTGAATAATATTTTATGAATTAAAGTGATAAAAAATGGTTAAACTTTCTGCAATTACTATTAAAATTTATAAATTATTTTAAAGCTTTATTTTTCAACCTAATTATAAATTAATAAACACGAACGAGGTAGATAAATGCTATGTTCAAATTTTTGAATATAAAAAAACTTTAAATAACTGCAACACAAAAAAATCCAACCAAAAAAAAAAAAACTATAATTAAATAATTGTTAGGTATAATGTATAAGTTAATTGAGGGTATAAAACATAAAGAAAGATATTTATTTCTGTAACAATTTTCTTTATGGTATGTTGTATATATCAAATATTACATATAATAAAATTAATATATTAAAATATTATGAAAAATATTTTATTTATTACTTTACTATTTATATTTGATTAATATATATGTTTATATTAAATTAAAAATTCATTTGACATTGTAACAAATAAAAGGCATTTCACTACTTGAGCAATATATACTTATATTTCTAGTAACACTTTAAATAAAAATTGCAAAATTATCTGGGTAAAATACCATACAATATTAGATGAAAATTGACAGTTTATTTGTGTTGTTGAGATAATCACGCTTACATCATTCATTATTGCACATAAGCGAAAAAGAAAAGCATCAAAATAATTTTGCATAAGAATCTGATCTCTTTGTTTTAGGATGAATGTTTATTTATTTGGTTATAGAAAAAATTAGAATAATCACAAAAATATTAAATAATGACATTATCCAAAAATAATTAATATAATATATCAAAACTAATACAGTGAAAAATAAATAAAAATATTATTTATTGATAAAAATACTAATAAATTGCATTATATATTTAAAAGAATAAAAATGATCGTAGTAAAATAAATAACATTTAAACACTTAATAGAAATAAAGAATTTAATAAAGATATAAATATTTTAAAAATTATAAAAATTTCTATCAACTAAAAACTCTTTTAAATCATGAAAAAATAAAAGAAACATAATAAAGAAAGATTTATAAGACATATTAGTTAGATAAAAGGAATTAAATCAATTAGATAAAATAATGAACAAGAACATTGTTGCGAAACATTGTTGGTTGAGATTTTCAAATGGGTTTAAATCTAACCAATAGAAGAAAATAATTCAAAAGGAATCTTTGAATTAACGTAATATTGGGTCTACAGGTAGAATTGATTGTGTTTGCGATCTGAAGTGGATAATTGGGCTTGAAAATATTAAAAGCCAAAGTTACTTAAGTGACCCGATAACTAGGACGAAGGTGTCTTGGAGGAAAGAGAGCAAAATGTAGAGCGTGGGTTGATGGAGACAAGTTATAGGATACAGCGTCTAAAGGCAGAAGCCCTCAGAAGCGATTATGTATTATAAATAAATCGCTTAGTGTATTATGGAGAGGATTCAAACTTTTACCTTCCTAACGCTAATGAAGCGAGCAGCGAAATGAGTCGGGCTAGGGCAATGTATGTTTGAATCAACTTACTTTCAACTATTTTAAGTGTTTTGTCATTTACCCTTACAATTTAAATGTTTTCGTTTCTACTTTACAAATTTTACTTTATTTACTTTTGAAATCATTCTACTTTACAAGTTTTACTTTATTTACTTTTGAAATAACATAAATACATTGGACGTGAGTCGAGCATCCTTTTGAAACACTTTGTAGAAAAACACTTGCTGAAACATTGTATTAGGATTCCCTAGTTGATCTACAAGTAAATTTTTGGCAAGGGGCATTGTTTACAAAACCAGGGTAAACAAACATATAACGACATCTATGTTAATAAACCTATTATCTATTAGTACACAAAGTGAAAAACATGAAGAATGAGAGAATATATGTATTGCTCTGCAATGACGACTACAAAAGTTGTATAAAGATAAAGATATGACAGCAACCACTAGTCTATTTATACATATATACTAGGGTCACATATGCAATACTAAAATACTAAATTATCCTTCAATACCATCCCTTAATTTAGGATTTCCTAATTAAAACTATCAACACGAATTCCATTCCTTAAGTGGAGAAATTGATCTGTCTTTATCATAACATCTACCAACTCTTTTTAGGTACTAGTGCACAAGTTCTACTACTCCATTATGGACTTGACGTCTCAGAAATGATATTTTGTCTCAATATGATTGCTTCTCCCATACAGCATTGGGTTCTTGGCAAGATTGATTGCATACTTGTTATCAATCATCAACTTCAGCGGCTTATCTACCTTGATATTCAGATCCTACATATATTAGAAATACATACTACGTACTCATTCAATTATAACTTTTAACCATATTACATTCTCATTTAATTTTATGTATTCCTTATTTATTAAATAACTGTTTAAATAATTTTACTTGTTCCAAACACAGAGTAATAGGGTAATAAAAAAGTGAATTCAGCAAAATATATATACTCATAAATGTGGAATTAAAAACACACAACTTATAATTATTATAAAAATTAATTAGTAAAATATCACTCAATGCTTCATCTAAGTTTTTTAGAAAGTATCATTAAATCTTGAAATCAATTAATAGTTAATAGTTAAAATTATAGCACATCTCTTGTGTGTCTGAATAATATTTATGAATTAAAGTGATAAAAATGGTTAAACTTTCTGCAATTACTATTAAAATTTATAAATTATTTTAAAGCTTTATTTTTCAACCTAATTATAAATTAATAAACACGACGAGGTAGATAAATGCTATGTTCAAATTTTTGAATATAAAAAACTTTAAATAAGCGCAACACAAAAATCCAACCAAAAAAAAAAAAACTATAATTAAATAATTGTTAGGTATAATGTATAAGTTAATTGAGGGTATAAAACATAAAGAAAGATATTTATTTATAACAATTTTCTTTATGGTATGTTGTATATATCAAATATTACATATAATAAAATTAATATATTAAAATATTATGAAAAATATTTTATTTATTACTTTACTATTTATATTTGATTAATATATATATTTATATTAAATTAAAAATTCATTTGACATTGTAACAAATAAAAGGCATTTCACTACTTGAGCAATATATACTTATATTTCTAGTAACACTTTAAATAAAAATTGCAAAATTATCTTGGGTAAAATACCATACAATATTAGATGAAAATTGATGTTTATTTGTGTTGTTGAGATAATCACGCTTACATCATTCATTATTGCACATAAGCGAAAAAGAAAAGCATCAAAATAATTTTGCATAAGAATCTGATCTCTTTGTTTTAGGATGAATGTTTATTTATTTGGTTATAGAAAAAAATTAGAATAATCACAAAAATATTAAATAATGACATTATCCAAAAATAATTAATATAATATATCAAAACTAATACAGTGAAAAATAAATAAAAATATTATTTATTGATAAAAAATACTAATAAATTGCAGATTATATATTTAAAAGAATAAAAAATGATCGTAGTAAAAATAAATAACATTTCAGAAACACTTAATAGAAATAAAGAATTTAATAAAGATATAAATATTTTAAAAAATTATAAAAAATTTCTATCAACTAAAAACTCTTTTAAATCATGAAAAAAATAAAAGAAACATAATAAAGAAAGATTTATAAGACATATTAGTTAGATAAAAGGAATTAAATCAATTAGATAAAATAACTGAACAAGAACATTGTTGGCTGAAACATTGTTGGTTGAGATTTTCAAATGGGTTTAAATCTAACCAATAGAAGAAAATAATTCAAAAGGAATCTTTGAATTAACGTAATATTTGGGTCTACCAGAGGTAGAATTGATTGTGTTTGATCTGAAGTGGATAATTGGGCTTGAAAATATTAAAAGCCAAAGTTACTTAAGTGACCAGATATAACTAGGACGAAGGTGTCTTGGAGGAAAGAGAGCAAAATGTAGAGCGTGGGTTGATGGAGACAAGTTATAGGATACAGCGTCTAAAGGAACGAAGCCCTCCAAGCGATTATGTATTATAAATAAATCGCTTAGTGTATTATGGAGAGATTCAAACTTTTACCTTCCTAACGCTAATGAAGCGACGGCGAAATGAGTCGGGCTAGGGCAATGTATGTTTGAATCAACTTACTTTTCAACTATTTTAAGTGTTTTGTCATTTACCCTTACAATTTAAATGTTTTCGTTTCTACTTTACAAATTTTACTTTATTTACTTTTGAAATCATTCTACTTTACAAGTTTTACTTTATTTACTTTTGAAATAACATAAATACATTGGACGTGAGTCGACGCATCCTTTTGAAACACTTTGTAGAAAAACACTGAAACTGAAACATTGTATTAGGATTCCCTAGTTGATCTCAAGTAAATTTTTGGCAAGAGTGGCATTGTTTACAAAACCAGGGGTAAACAAACATATAACGACATCTATGTTAATAAACCTATTATCTATTAGTACACAAAGTGAAAAACATGAAGAATGAGAGAATATATGTATTGCTCTGCAATGCGACTACAAAAGTTGTATAAAGATAAAGATATGACAAACCACTAGTCTATTTATACATATATACTAGGGTCACATATGCAATACTAAAATACTAAATTATCCTTCAATACCATCCCTTAATTTAGGATTTCCTAATTAAAACTATCAACACGATTCCATTCCTTAAGTGGAGAAATTGATCATCTTTATCATAACATCTACCAACTCTTTTTAGGTACTAGTGCACAAGTTCTACTACTCCATTATGGACTTGCGTCTCGAAATGATATTTTGTCTCAATATGATTGCTTCTCCCATACAGCATTGGGTTCTTGGCAAGATTGATTGCATACTTGTTATCAATCATCAACTTCAGCGGCTTATCTACCTTGATATTCAGATCCTACATATATTAGAAATACATACTACGTACTCATTCAATTATAACTTTTAACCATATTACATTCTCATTTAATTTTATGTATTCCTTATTTATTAAATAACTGTTTAAATAATTTTACTTGTTCCAAACACAGAGTAATAGGGTAATAAAAAAGTGAATTCAGCAAAATATATATATACTCATAAATGTGGAATTAAAAACACACAACTTATAATTATTATAAAAATTAATTAGTAAAATATCACTCCAATGCTTCATCTAAGTTTTTTTTAGAAAGTATCAGCCAAATCTTGAAATCAATTAATAGTTAATAGTTAAAATTATAGCACATCTCTTGTGTGTTTGAATAATATTTATGAATTAAAGTGATAAAAAATGGTTAAACTTTCTGCAATTACTATTAAAATTTATAAATTATTTTAAAGCTTTATTTTTCAACCTAATTATAAATTAATAAACACGAACGAGGTAGATAAATGCTATGTTCAAATTTTTGAATATAAAAACTTTAAATAAGCGCAACACAAAAAATCCAACCAAAAGAAAAAAAACTATAATTAAATAATTGTTAGGTATAATGTATAAGTTAATTGAGGGTATAAAACATAAAGAAAGATATTTATTTACGTAACAATTTTCTTTATGGTATGTTGTATATATCAAATATTACATATAATAAAATTAATATATTAAAATATTATGAAAAATATTTTATTTATTACTTTACTATTTATATTTGATTAATATATATGTTTATATTAAATTAAAAATTCATTTGACATTGTAACAAATAAAAGGCATTTCACTACTTGAGCAATATATACTTATATTTCTAGTAACACTTTAAATAAAAATTGCAAAATTATCTTGGGTAAAATACCATACAATATTAGATGAAAATTGATGAGTTTATTTGTGTTGTTGAGATAATCACGCTTACATCATTCATTATTGCACATAAGCGAAAAAGAAAAGCATCAAAATAATTTTGCATAAGAATCTTGATCTCTTTGTTTTAGGATGAATGTTTATTTATTTGGTTATAGAAAAAATTAGAATAATCACAAAAATATTAAATAATGACATTATCCAAAAATAATTAATATAATATATCAAAACTAATACAGTGAAAAATAAATAAAAATATTATTTATTGATAAAAAATACTAATAAATTGCAGATTATATATTTAAAAGAATAAAAATGATCGTAGTAAAAATAAATAACATTTGAAACACTTAATAGAAATAAAGAATTTAATAAAGATATAAATATTTTAAAAAATTATAAAAAATTTCTATCAACTAAAAACTCTTTTAAATCATGAAAAAAATAAAAGAAACATAATAAAGAAAGATTTATAAGACATATTAGTTAGATAAAAGGAATTAAATCAATTAGATAAAATAACTGAACAAGAACATTGTTGGCTGAAACATTGTTGGTTGAGATTTTCAAATGGGTTTAAATCTAACCAATAGAAGAAAATAATTCAAAAGGAATCTTTGAATTAACGTAATATTTGGTCTACAGTAGAATTGATTGTGTTTGATCTCGAAGTGGATAATTGGGCTTGAAAATATTAAAAGCCAAAGTTACTTAAGTGACCCGGATAACTAGGACGAAGGTGTCTTGGAGGAAAAGAGCAAAATGTAGAGCGTGGGTTGATGGAGACAAGTTATAGGATACACGTCTAAAGGCGAAGCCCTCAGGAAGCGGTTATGTATTATAAATAAATCGCTTAGTGTATTATGGAGAGATTCAAACTTTTACCTTCCTAACGCTAATGAAGCGAGCAGCGAAATGAGTCGGGCTAGGGCAATGTATGTTTGAATCAACTTACTTTTCAACTATTTTAAGTGTTTTGTCATTTACCCTTACAATTTAAATGTTTTCGTTTCTACTTTACAAATTTTACTTTATTTACTTTTGAAATCATTCTACTTTACAAGTTTTACTTTATTTACTTTTGAAATAACATAAATACATTGGACGTGAGGTCGAGCATCCTTTTGAAACACTTTGTAGAAAAACACTTGAAACATTGTATTAGGATTCCCTAGTTGATCTACAAAATTTTTGGCAAGAGGCGGCATTGTTTACAAAACCAGGGTAAACAAACATATAACGACATCTATGTTAATAAACCTATTATCTATTAGTACACAAAGTGAAAAACATGAAGAATGAGAGAATATATGTATTGCTCTGCGACTACAAAAGTTGTATAAAGATAAAGATATGACAGCAACCACTAGTCTATTTATACATATATACTAGGGTCACATATGCAATACTAAAATACTAAATTATCCTTCAATACCATCCCTTAATTTAGGATTTCCTAATTAAAACTATCAACACGAATTCCATTCCTTAAGTGGAGAAATTGATCATCTTTATCATAACATCTACCAACTCTTTTTAGGTACTAGTGCACAAGTTCTACTACTCCATTATGGACTTGACGTCTCAGAAATGATATTTTGTCTCAATATGATTGCTTCTCCCATACTGCATTGGGTTCTTGGCAAGATTGATTGCATACTTGTTATCAATCATCAACTTCAGCGGCTTATCTACCTTGATATTCAGATCCTACATATATTAGAAATACATACTACGTACTCATTCAATTATAACTTTTAACCATATTACATTCTCATTTAATTTTATGTATTCCTTATTTATTAAATAACTGTTTAAATAATTTTACTTGTTCCAAACACAGAGTAATAGGGTAATAAAAAAGTGAATTCAGCAAAATATATATATACTCATAAATGTGGAATTAAAAACACACAACTTATAATTATTATAAAAATTAATTAGTAAAATATCACTCAATGCTTCATCTAAGTTTTTTTAGAAAGTATCGTAAATCTTGAAATCAATTAATAGTTAATAGTTAAAATTATAGCACATCTCTTGTGTGTCTTGAATAATATTTATGAATTAAAGTGATAAAAATGGTTAAACTTTCTGCAATTACTATTAAAATTTATAAATTATTTTAAAGCTTTATTTTCAACCTAATTATAAATTAATAAACACGAGCGAGGTAGATAAATGCTATGTTCAAATTTTTGAATATAAAAACTTTAAATAACGCAACACAAAAAATCCAACCAAAAAAAAAACTATAATTAAATAATTGTTAGGTATAATGTATAAGTTAATTGAGGGTATAAAACATAAAGAAAGATATTTATTTACGTAACAATTTTCTTTATGGTATGTTGTATATATCAAATATTACATATAATAAAATTAATATATTAAAATATTATGAAAAATATTTTATTTATTACTTTACTATTTATATTTGATTAATATATATATTTATATTAAATTAAAAATTCATTTGACATTGTAACAAATAAAAGGCATTTCACTACTTGAGCAATATATACTTATATTTCTAGTAACACTTTAAATAAAATTGCAAAATTATCTTGGTAAAATACCATACAATATTAGATGAAAATTGAGTTTATTTGTGTTGTTGAGATAATCACGCTTACATCATTCATTATTGCACATAAGCGAAAAAGAAAAGCATCAAAATAATTTTGCATAAGAATCTTGATCTCTTTGTTTTAGGATGAATGTTTATTTATTTGGTTATAGAAAAAATTAGAATAATCACAAAAATATTAAATAATGACATTATCCAAAAATAATTAATATAATATATCAAAACTAATACAGTGAAAAATAAATAAAAATATTATTTATTGATAAAAATACTAATAAATTAGATTATATATTTAAAAGAATAAAAATGATCGTAGTAAAAATAAATAACATTTGAAACACTTAATAGAAATAAAGAATTTAATAAAGATATAAATATTTTAAAAAATTATAAAAAATTTCTATCAACTAAAAACTCTTTTAAATCATGAAAAAAATAAAAGAAACATAATAAAGAAAGATTTATAAGACATATTAGTTAGATAAAAGGAATTAAATCAATTAGATAAAATAACTGAACAAGAACATTGTTGGCTGAAACATTGTTGGTTGAGATTTTCAAATGGGTTTAAATCTAACCAATAGAAGAAAATAATTCAAAAGGAATCTTTGAATTAACGTAATATTGGGTCTACAGGTAGAATTGATTGTGTTTGATCTGAAGTGGATAATTGGGCTTGAAAATATTAAAAGCCAAAGTTACTTAAGTGACCCGATAACTAGGGAAGGTGTCTTGGAGGAAAGAGAGCAAAATGTAGAGCGTGGGTTGATGGAGACAAGTTATAGGATACACGGCGTCTAAAGGAGCGAAGCCTCCGGAAGCGATTATGTATTATAAATAAATCGCTTAGTGTATTATGGAGAGGATTCAAACTTTTACCTTCCTAACGCTAATGAAGCGAGCAGCGAAATGAGTCGGGCTAGGGCAATGTATGTTTGAATCAACTTACTTTCAACTATTTTAAGTGTTTTGTCATTTACCCTTACAATTTAAATGTTTTCGTTTCTACTTTACAAATTTTACTTTATTTACTTTTGAAATCATTCTACTTTACAAGTTTTACTTTATTTACTTTTGAAATAACATAAATACATTGGACGTGAGCGAGCATCCTTTTGAAACACTTTGTAGAAAACACTTGAAAACTGAAACATTGTATTAGGATTCCCTAGTTGATCTATAAGTAAATTTTTGGCAAGAGGCGGCATTGTTTACAAAACCAGGGTAAACAAACATATAACGACATCTATGTTAATAAACCTATTATCTATTAGTACACAAAGTGAAAAACATGAAGAATGAGAGAATATATGTATTGCTCTGTGACTACAAAAGTTGTATAAAGATAAAGATATGACAACCACTAGTCTATTTATACATATATACTAGGGTCACATATGCAATACTAAAATACTAAATTATCCTTCAATACCATCCCTTAATTTAGGATTTCCTAATTAAAACTATCAACACGAATTCCATTCCTTAAGTGGAGAAATTGATCATCTTTATCATAACATCTACCAACTCTTTTTAGGTACTAGTGCACAAGTTCTACTACTCCATTATGGACTTGACGTCTCAGAAATGATATTTTGTCTCAATATGATTGCTTCTCCCATACAGCATTGGGTTCTTGGCAAGATTGATTGCATACTTGTTATCAATCATCAACTTCAGCGGCTTATCTACCTTGATATTCAGATCCTACATATATTAGAAATACATACTACGTACTCATTCAATTATAACTTTTAACCATATTACATTCTCATTTAATTTTATGTATTCCTTATTTATTAAATAACTGTTTAAATAATTTTACTTGTTCCAAACACAGAGTAATAGGGTAATAAAAAAGTGAATTCAGCAAAATATATATATACTCATAAATGTGGAATTAAAAACACACAACTTATAATTATTATAAAAATTAATTAGTAAAATATCACTCAATGCTTCATCTAAGTTTTTTAGAAAGTATCACCAAATCTTGAAATCAATTAATAGTTAATAGTTAAAATTATAGCACATCTCTTGTGTGTCTTGAATAATATTTATGAATTAAAGTGATAAAAAATGGTTAAACTTTCTGCAATTACTATTAAAATTTATAAATTATTTTAAAGCTTTATTTTTCAACCTAATTATAAATTAATAAACACGAACGAGGTAGATAAATGCTATGTTCAAATTTTTGAATATAAAAAAACTTTAAATAAGCGCAACACAAAAAATCCAACCAAAAGAAAAAAAACTATAATTAAATAATTGTTAGGTATAATGTATAAGTTAATTGAGGGTATAAAACATAAAGAAAGATATTTATTTCTGTAACAATTTTCTTTATGGTATGTTGTATATATCAAATATTACATATAATAAAATTAATATATTAAAATATTATGAAAAATATTTTATTTATTACTTTACTATTTATATTTGATTAATATATATATTTATATTAAATTAAAAATTCATTTGACATTGTAACAAATAAAAGGCATTTCACTACTTGAGCAATATATACTTATATTTCTAGTAACACTTTAAATAAAAATTGCAAAATTATCTTGGGTAAAATACCATACAATATTAGATGAAAATTGACAGTTTATTTGTGTTGTTGAGATAATCACGCTTACATCATTCATTATTGCACATAAGCGAAAAAGAAAAGCATCAAAATAATTTTGCATAAGAATCTGATCTCTTTGTTTTAGGATGAATGTTTATTTATTTGGTTATAGAAAAAATTAGAATAATCACAAAAATATTAAATAATGACATTATCCAAAAATAATTAATATAATATATCAAAACTAATACAGTGAAAAATAAATAAAAATATTATTTATTGATAAAAATACTAATAAATTGCAGATTATATATTTAAAAGAATAAAAATGATCGTAGTAAAAATAAATAACATTTGAAACACTTAATAGAAATAAAGAATTTAATAAAGATATAAATATTTTAAAAAATTATAAAAAATTTCTATCAACTAAAAACTCTTTTAAATCATGAAAAAAATAAAAGAAACATAATAAAGAAAGATTTATAAGACATATTAGTTAGATAAAAGGAATTAAATCAATTAGATAAAATAAGAACAAGAACATTGTTGGTGAAACATTGTTGGTTGAGATTTTCAAATGGGTTTAAATCTAACCAATAGAAGAAAATAATTCAAAAGGAATCTTTGAATTAACGTAATATTGGGTCTACCAGAGGTAGAATTGATTGTGTTTGCAGTCTACGAAGTGGATAATTGGGCTTGAAAATATTAAAAGCCAAAGTTACTTAAGTGACCGATAACTAGGACGAAGGTGTCTTGGAGGAAAGAGAGCAAAATGTAGAGCGTGGGTTGATGGAGACAAGTTATAGGATACAGGCGTCTAAAGGGCGAAGCCCTCGAGGAAGCGATTATGTATTATAAATAAATCGCTTAGTGTATTATGGAGGATTCAAACTTTTACCTTCCTAACGCTAATGAAGCGAGCAGCGAAATGAGTCGGGCTAGGGCAATGTATGTTTGAATCAACTTACTTTTCAACTATTTTAAGTGTTTTGTCATTTACCCTTACAATTTAAATGTTTTCGTTTCTACTTTACAAATTTTACTTTATTTACTTTTGAAATCATTCTACTTTACAAGTTTTACTTTATTTACTTTTGAAATAACATAAATACATTGGACGTGAGGTCGAACGCATCCTTTTTGAAACACTTTGTAGAAAAACACTTGAAAACAAACATTGTATTAGGATTCCCTAGTTGATCTACAAGTAAATTTTTGGCAAGAGACTGGCATTGTTTACCAAAACCCAGGGTAAACAAACATATAACGACATCTATGTTAATAAACCTATTATCTATTAGTACACAAAGTGAAAAACATGAAGAATGAGAGAATATATGTATTGCTCTGCAATGACGACTACAAAAGTTGTATAAAGATAAAGATATGACAGCAACCACTAGTCTATTTATACATATATACTAGGGTCACATATGCAATACTAAAATACTAAATTATCCTTCAATACCATCCCTTAATTTAGGATTTCCTAATTAAAACTATCAACACGAATTCCATTCCTTAAGTGGAGAAATTGATCATCTTTATCATAACATCTACCAACTCTTTTTAGGTACTAGTGCACAAGTTCTACTACTCCATTATGGACTTGACGTCTCAGAAATGATATTTTGTCTCAATATGATTGCTTCTCCCATACAGCATTGGGTTCTTGGCAAGATTGATTGCATACTTGTTATCAATCATCAACTTGACTTATCTACCTTGATATTGGATCCTACATATATTAGAAATACATACTACGTACTCATTCAATTATAACTTTTAACCATATTACATTCTCATTTAATTTTATGTATTCCTTATTTATTAAATAACTTTTAAATAATTTTACTTGTTCCAAACACGAGTAATAGGGTAATAAAAAGTGAATTCACAAAATATATATATACTCATAAATGTGGAATTAAAACACACAACTTATAATTATTATAAAATTAATTAGTAAAATATCACTCAATGCTTCATCTAAGTTTTTTTAGAAAGTATCAAAATCTTGAAATCAATTAATAGTTAATAGTTAAAATTATAGCACATCTCTTGTGTGTCTGAATAATATTTATGAATTAAAGTGATAAAAATGGTTAAACTTTCGCAATTACTATTAAAATTTATAAATTATTTTAAAGCTTTATTTTTCAACCTAATTATAAATTAATAAACACGACGAGGTAGATAAATGCTATGTTCAAATTTTTGAATATAAAAAACTTTAAATAAGCAACACAAAAAATCCAACCAAAAAGAAAAAAACTATAATTAAATAATTGTTAGGTATAATGTATAAGTTAATTGAGGGTATAAAACATAAAGAAAGATATTTATTTATAACAATTTTCTTTATGGTATGTTGTATATATCAAATATTACATATAATAAAATTAATATATTAAAATATTATGAAAAATATTTTATTTATTACTTTACTATTTATATTTGATTAATATATATATTTATATTAAATTAAAAATTCATTTGACATTGTAACAAATAAAAGGCATTTCACTACTTGAGCAATATATACTTATATTTCTAGTAACACTTTAAATAAAAATTGCAAAATTATCTTGGGTAAAATACCATACAATATTAGATGAAAATTGATGGTTTATTTGTGTTGTTGAGATAATCACGCTTACATCATTCATTATTGCACATAAGCGAAAAAGAAAAGCATCAAAATAATTTTGCATAAGAATCTGATCTCTTTGTTTTAGGATGAATGTTTATTTATTTGGTTATAGAAAAAATTAGAATAATCACAAAAATATTAAATAATGACATTATCCAAAAATAATTAATATAATATATCAAAACTAATACAGTGAAAAATAAATAAAAATATTATTTATTGATAAAAAATACTAATAAATTGCAGATTATATATTTAAAAGAATAAAAATGATCGTAGTAAAAATAAATAACATTTGAAACACTTAATAGAAATAAAGAATTTAATAAAGATATAAATATTTTAAAAATTATAAAAAATTTCTATCAACTAAAAACTCTTTTAAATCATGAAAAAATAAAAGAAACATAATAAAGAAAGATTTATAAGACATATTAGTTAGATAAAAGGAATTAAATCAATTAGATAAAATAATGAACAAGAACATTGTTGGTCGACATTGTTGGTTGAGATTTTCAAATGGGTTTAAATCTAACCAATAGAAGAAAATAATTCAAAAGAATCTTTGAATTAACGTAATATTGGGTCTACGGTAGAATTGATTGTGTTTGGTCTGAAGTGGATAATTGGGCTTGAAAATATTAAAAGCCAAAGTTACTTAAGTGACCCAGATAACTAGGACGAAGGTGTCTTGGAGGGAAAGAGAGCAAAATGTAGAACCTGGGTTGATGGAGACAAGTTATAGGATACACGGCGTCTAAAGGGAAGCCCTCGAGGCGATTATGTATTATAAATAAATCGCTTAGTGTATTATGGAGAGGATTCAAACTTTTACCTTCCTAACGCTAATGAAGCGAGCAGCGAAATGAGTCGGGCTAGGGCAATGTATGTTTGAATCAACTTACTTTCAACTATTTTAAGTGTTTTGTCATTTACCCTTACAATTTAAATGTTTTCGTTTCTACTTTACAAATTTTACTTTATTTACTTTTGAAATCATTCTACTTTACAAGTTTTACTTTATTTACTTTTGAAATAACATAAATACATTGGACGTGAGGTCGAACGCATCCTTTTTGAAACACTTTGTAGAAAAACACTTGAAAACTGAAACACTGTATTAGGATTCCCTAGTTGATCTACAAGTAAATTTTTGGCAAGAGGCGGCATTGTTTACAAAACCAGGGTAAACAAACATATAACGACATCTATGTTAATAAACCTATTATCTATTAGTACACAAAGTGAAAAACATGAAGAATGAGAGAATATATGTATTGCTCGCAATGGCGACTACAAAAGTTGTATAAAGATAAAGATATGGCAACCACTAGTCTATTTATACATATATACTAGGGTCACATATGCAATACTAAAATACTAAATTATCCTTCAATACCATCCCTTAATTTAGGATTTCCTAATTAAAACTATCAACACAATTCCATTCCTTAAGTGGAGAAATTGATCATCTTTATCATAACATCTACCAACTCTTTTTAGGTACTAGTGCACAAGTTCTACTACTCCATTATGGACTTGGCGTCTCGAAATGATATTTTGTCTCAATATGATTGCTTCTCCCATACTGACATTGGGTTCTTGGCAAGATTGATTGCATACTTGTTATCAATCATCAACTTGACTTATCTACCTTGATATTCGGATCCTACATATATTAGAAATACATACTACGTACTCATTCAATTATAACTTTTAACCATATTACATTCTCATTTAATTTTATGTATTCCTTATTTATTAAATAACTTTTAAATAATTTTACTTGTTCCAAACACGAGTAATAGGGTAATAAAAAGTGAATTGAAAAATAATATATATACTCATAAATGTGGAATTAAAACACACAACTTATAATTATTATAAAAATTAATTAGTAAAATATCACTCAATGCTTCATCTAAGTTTTTTAGAAAGTATCACCAAATCTTGAAATCAATTAATAGTTAATAGTTAAAATTATAGCACATCTCTTGTGTGTTGAATAATATTTATGAATTAAAGTGATAAAAATGGTTAAACTTTCGCAATTACTATTAAAATTTATAAATTATTTTAAAGCTTTATTTTTCAACCTAATTATAAATTAATAAACACGAACGAGGTAGATAAATGCTATGTTCAAATTTTTGAATATAAAAACTTTAAATAACGCAACACAAAAAATCCAACCAAAAGAAAAAAAAACTATAATTAAATAATTGTTAGGTATAATGTATAAGTTAATTGAGGGTATAAAGAAAGATATTTATTTACGTAACAATTTTCTTTATGGTATGTTGTATATATCAAATATTACATATAATAAAATTAATATATTAAAATATTATGAAAAATATTTTATTTATTACTTTACTATTTATATTTGATTAATATATATATTTATATTAAATTAAAAATTCATTTGACATTGTAACAAATAAAAGGCATTTCACTACTTGAGCAATATATACTTATATTTCTAGTAACACTTTAAATAAAAATTGCAAAATTATCTTGGGTAAAATACCATACAATATTAGATGAAAATTGATGTTTATTTGTGTTGTTGAGATAATCACGCTTACATCATTCATTATTGCACATAAGCGAAAAAGAAAAGCATCAAAATAATTTTGCATAAGAATCTGATCTCTTTGTTTTAGGATGAATGTTTATTTATTTGGTTATAGAAAAAATTAGAATAATCACAAAAATATTAAATAATGACATTATCCAAAAATAATTAATATAATATATCAAAACTAATACAGTGAAAAATAAATAAAAATATTATTTATTGATAAAAATACTAATAAATTACAGATTATATATTTAAAAGAATAAAAATGATCGTAGTAAAATAAATAACATTTGAAACACTTAATAGAAATAAAGAATTTAATAAAGATATAAATATTTTAAAAATTATAAAAATTTCTATCAACTAAAAACTCTTTTAAATCATGAAAAAATAAAAGAAACATAATAAAGAAAGATTTATAAGACATATTAGTTAGATAAAAGGAATTAAATCAATTAGATAAAATAATGAACAAGAACATTGTTGGTGAAACATTGTTGGTTGAGATTTTCAAATGGGTTTAAATCTAACCAATAGAAGAAAATAATTCAAAAGGAATCTTTGAATTAACGTAATATTGGGTCTACAGTAGAATTGATTGTGTTTGATCTGAAGTGGATAATTGGGCTTGAAAATATTAAAAGCCAAAGTTACTTAAGTGACCAGATAACTAGGGCGAAGGTGTCTTGGAGGAAAGAGAGCAAAATGTAGAGCGTGGGTTGATGGAGACAAGTTATAGGATACACGGCGTCTAAAGGCAAAGCCCTCCGAAGCGATTATGTATTATAAATAAATCGCTTAGTGTATTATGGAGAGGATTCAAACTTTTACCTTCCTAACGCTAATGAAGCGAGCGAGCGAAATGAGTCGGGCTAGGGCAATGTATGTTTGAATCAACTTACTTTTCAACTATTTTAAGTGTTTTGTCATTTACCCTTACAATTTAAATGTTTTCGTTTCTACTTTACAAATTTTACTTTATTTACTTTTGAAATCATTCTACTTTACAAGTTTTACTTTATTTACTTTTGAAATAACATAAATACATTGGACGTGAGGTCGAGCATCCTTTTGAAACACTTTGTAGAAAAACACTTGAAAAGAAACATTGTATTAGGATTCCCTAGTTGATCTAAGTAAATTTTTGGCAAGAGCGGCATTGTTTACAAAACCGGGGTAAACAAACATATAACGACATCTATGTTAATAAACCTATTATCTATTAGTACACAAAGTGAAAAACATGAAGAATGAGAGAATATATGTATTGCTCTGCAATGGCGACTACAAAAGTTGTATAAAGATAAAGATATGACAAACCACTAGTCTATTTATACATATATACTAGGGTCACATATGCAATACTAAAATACTAAATTATCCTTCAATACCATCCCTTAATTTAGGATTTCCTAATTAAAACTATCAACACAATTCCATTCCTTAAGTGGAGAAATTGATCATCTTTATCATAACATCTACCAACTCTTTTTAGGTACTAGTGCACAAGTTCTACTACTCCATTATGGACTTGACGTCTCGAAATGATATTTTGTCTCAATATGATTGCTTCTCCCATACTGACATTGGGTTCTTGGCAAGATTGATTGCATACTTGTTATCAATCATCAACTTCATGACTTATCTACCTTGATATTCGGATCCTACATATATTAGAAATACATACTACGTACTCATTCAATTATAACTTTTAACCATATTACATTCTCATTTAATTTTATGTATTCCTTATTTATTAAATAACTTTTAAATAATTTTACTTGTTCCAAACACGAGTAATAGGGTAATAAAAAGTGAATTCACAAAATATATATATACTCATAAATGTGGAATTAAAACACACAACTTATAATTATTATAAAAATTAATTAGTAAAATATCACTCAATGCTTCATCTAAGTTTTTTAGAAAGTATCACCAAATCTTGAAATCAATTAATAGTTAATAGTTAAAATTATAGCACATCTCTTGTGTGTCTTTGAATAATATTTATGAATTAAAGTGATAAAAATGGTTAAACTTTCTGCAATTACTATTAAAATTTATAAATTATTTTAAAGCTTTATTTTCAACCTAATTATAAATTAATAAACACGAACGAGGTAGATAAATGCTATGTTCAAATTTTTGAATATAAAAAACTTTAAATAACGCAACACAAAAAATCCAACCAAAAGAAAAAAAACTATAATTAAATAATTGTTAGGTATAATGTATAAGTTAATTGAGGGTATAAAACATAAAGAAAGATATTTATTTACGTAACAATTTTCTTTATGGTATGTTGTATATATCAAATATTACATATAATAAAATTAATATATTAAAATATTATGAAAAATATTTTATTTATTACTTTACTATTTATATTTGATTAATATATATATATTAAATTAAAAATTCATTTGACATTGTAACAAATAAAAGGCATTTCACTACTTGAGCAATATATACTTATATTTCTAGTAACACTTTAAATAAAAATTGCAAAATTATCTTGGGTAAAATACCATACAATATTAGATGAAAATTGAGTTTATTTGTGTTGTTGAGATAATCACGCTTACATCATTCATTATTGCACATAAGCGAAAAAGAAAAGCATCAAAATAATTTTGCATAAGAATACGATCTCTTTGTTTTAGGATGAATGTTTATTTATTTGGTTATAGAAAAAATTAGAATAATCACAAAAATATTAAATAATGACATTATCCAAAAATAATTAATATAATATATCAAAACTAATACAGTGAAAAATAAATAAAAATATTATTTATTGATAAAAATACTAATAAATTAAGATTATATATTTAAAAGAATAAAAAATGATCGTAGTAAAATAAATAACATTTGAAACACTTAATAGAAATAAAGAATTTAATAAAGATATAAATATTTTAAAAATTATAAAAATTTCTATCAACTAAAAACTCTTTTAAATCATGAAAAAATAAAAGAAACATAATAAAGAAAGATTTATAAGACATATTAGTTAGATAAAAGGAATTAAATCAATTAGATAAAATAATGAACAAGAACATTGTTGAAACATTGTTGGTTGAGATTTTCAAATGGGTTTAAATCTAACCAATAGAAGAAAATAATTCAAAAGGAATCTTTGAATTAACGTAATATTGGGTCTACGAGGTAGAATTGATTGTGTTTGCGTCTGAAGTGGATAATTGGGCTTGAAAATATTAAAAGCCAAAGTTACTTAAGTGACCGATAACTAGGACGAAGGTGTCTTGGAGGAAAGAGAGCAAAATGTAGAACGTGGGTTGATGGAGACAAGTTATAGGATACAGGCGTCTAAAGGCGAAGCCCTCAGGAAGCGATTATGTATTATAAATAAATCGCTTAGTGTATTATGGAGGATTCAAACTTTTACCTTCCTAACTAATGAAGCGAGCGAGCGAAATGAGTCGGGCTAGGGCAATGTATGTTTGAATCAACTTACTTTTCAACTATTTTAAGTGTTTTGTCATTTACCCTTACAATTTAAATGTTTTCGTTTCTACTTTACAAATTTTACTTTATTTACTTTTGAAATCATTCTACTTTACAAGTTTTACTTTATTTACTTTTGAAATAACATAAATACATTGGACGTGAGGTGACGCATCCTTTTGAAACACTTTGTAGAAAAACACTTGAAAATGAAACATTGTATTAGGATTCCCTAGTTGATCTAAGTAAATTTTTGGCAAGAGACGGCATTGTTTACAAAACCAGGGTAAACAAACATATAACGACATCTATGTTAATAAACCTATTATCTATTAGTACACAAAGTGAAAAACATGAAGAATGAGAGAATATATGTATTGCTGCAATACACAAAGTTGTATAAAGATAAAGATATGATGACAACCACTAGTCTATTTATACATATATACTAGGGTCACATATGCAATACTAAAATACTAAATTATCCTTCAATACCATCCCTTAATTTAGGATTTCCTAATTAAAACTATCAACACAATTCCATTCCTTAAGTGGAGAAATTGATCTGTCTTTATCATAACATCTACCAACTCTTTTTAGGTACTAGTGCACAAGTTCTACTACTCCATTATGGACTTGACGTCTCAGAAATGATATTTTGTCTCAATATGATTGCTTCTCCCATACAGCATTGGGTTCTTGGCAAGATTGATTGCATACTTGTTATCAATCATCAACTTCAGCGGCTTATCTACCTTGATATTCAGATCCTACATATATTAGAAATACATACTACGTACTCATTCAATTATAACTTTTAACCATATTACATTCTCATTTAATTTTATGTATTCCTTATTTATTAAATAACTGTTTAAATAATTTTACTTGTTCCAAACACAGAGTAATAGGGTAATAAAAAAGTGAATTCAGCAAAATATATATATACTCATAAATGTGGAATTAAAAACACACAACTTATAATTATTATAAAAATTAATTAGTAAAATATCACTCAATGCTTCATCTAAGTTTTTTAGAAAGTATCATTAAATCTTGAAATCAATTAATAGTTAATAGTTAAAATTATAGCACATCTCTTGTGTGTCTTGAATAATATTTTATGAATTAAAGTGATAAAAATGGTTAAACTTTCTGCAATTACTATTAAAATTTATAAATTATTTTAAAGCTTTATTTTTCAACCTAATTATAAATTAATAAACACGAGCGAGGTAGATAAATGCTATGTTCAAATTTTGAATATAAAAAACTTTAAATAAGCGCAACACAAAAAATCCAACCAAAAGAAAAAAAACTATAATTAAATAATTGTTAGGTATAATGTATAAGTTAATTGAGGGTATAAAACATAAAGAAAGATATTTATTTACAAACAATTTTCTTTATGGTATGTTGTATATATCAAATATTACATATAATAAAATTAATATATTAAAATATTATGAAAAATATTTTATTTATTACTTTACTATTTATATTTGATTAATATATATATTTATATTAAATTAAAAATTCATTTGACATTGTAACAAATAAAAGGCATTTCACTACTTGAGCAATATATACTTATATTTCTAGTAACACTTTAAATAAAAATTGCAAAATTATCTGGGTAAAATACCATACAATATTAGATGAAAATTGATGAGTTTATTTGTGTTGTTGAGATAATCACGCTTACATCATTCATTATTGCACATAAGCGAAAAAGAAAAGCATCAAAATAATTTTGCATAAGAATCTGATCTCTTTGTTTTAGGATGAATGTTTATTTATTTGGTTATAGAAAAAATTAGAATAATCACAAAAATATTAAATAATGACATTATCCAAAAATAATTAATATAATATATCAAAACTAATACAGTGAAAAATAAATAAAAATATTATTTATTGATAAAAATACTAATAAATTACAGATTATATATTTAAAAGAATAAAAAATGATCGTAAAAAATAAATAACATTTGAAACACTTAATAGAAATAAAGAATTTAATAAAGATATAAATATTTTAAAAATTATAAAAATTTCTATCAACTAAAAACTCTTTTAAATCATGAAAAATAAAAGAAACATAATAAAGAAAGATTTATAAGACATATTAGTTAGATAAAAGGAATTAAATCAATTAGATAAAATAATGAACAAGAACATTGTTGGTGAAACATTGTTGGTTGAGATTTTCAAATGGGTTTAAATCTAACCAATAGAAGAAAATAATTCAAAAGGAATCTTTGAATTAACGTAATATTGGGTCTACGGTAGAATTGATTGTGTTTGATCTGAAGTGGATAATTGGGCTTGAAAATATTAAAAGCCAAAGTTACTTAAGTGACCAGATAACTAGGACGAAGGTGTCTTGGAGGAAAGAGCAAAATGTAGAACGTGGGTTGATGGAGACAAGTTATAGGATACACGGCGTCTAAAGGCAAGCCCTCCAGGAAGCGATTATGTATTATAAATAAATCGCTTAGTGTATTATGGAGAGATTCAAACTTTTACCTTCCTAACGCTAATGAAGCGAGCAAGCGAAATGAGTCGAGCTAGGGCAATGTATGTTTGAATCAACTTACTTTTCAACTATTTTAAGTGTTTTGTCATTTACCCTTACAATTTAAATGTTTTCGTTTCTACTTTACAAATTTTACTTTATTTACTTTTGAAATCATTCTACTTTACAAGTTTTACTTTATTTACTTTTGAAATAACATAAATACATTGGACGTCGAACGCATCCTTTTGAAACACTTTGTAGAAAAACACTTGAAAAGAAACATTGTATTAGGATTCCCTAGTTGATCTATAAGTAAATTTTTGGCAAGAGCGGCATTGTTTACAAAACCAGGGTAAACAAACATATAACGACATCTATGTTAATAAACCTATTATCTATTAGTACACAAAGTGAAAAACATGAAGAATGAGAGAATATATGTATTGCTCTGCAATGACTACAAAAGTTGTATAAAGATAAAGATATGACAAACCACTAGTCTATTTATACATATATACTAGGGTCACATATGCAATACTAAAATACTAAATTATCCTTCAATACCATCCCTTAATTTAGGATTTCCTAATTAAAACTATCAACACCAATTCCATTCCTTAAGTGGAGAAATTGATCTGTCTTTATCATAACATCTACCAACTCTTTTTAGGTACTAGTGCACAAGTTCTACTACTCCATTATGGACTTGACGTCTCAGAAATGATATTTTGTCTCAATATGATTGCTTCTCCCATACAACATTGGGTTCTTGGCAAGATTGATTGCATACTTGTTATCAATCATCAACTTGACTTATCTACCTTGATATTCGGATCCTACATATATTAGAAATACATACTACACTCATTCAATTATAACTTTTAACCATATTACATTCTCATTTAATTTTATGTATTCCTTATTTATTAAATAACTTTTAAATAATTTTACTTGTTCCAAACACGAGTAATAGGGTAATAAAAAGTGAATTAACAAAATATATATATACTCATAAATGTGGAATTAAAACACACAACTTATAATTATTATAAAAATTAATTAGTAAAATATCACTCAATGCTTCATCTAAGTTTTTTAGAAAGTATCAAAATCTTGAAATCAATTAATAGTTAATAGTTAAAATTATAGCACATCTCTTGTGTCTTTGAATAATATTTTATGAATTAAAGTGATAAAAATGGTTAAACTTTCGCAATTACTATTAAAATTTATAAATTATTTTAAAGCTTTATTTTCAACCTAATTATAAATTAATAAACACGAACGAGGTAGATAAATGCTATGTTCAAATTTTTGAATATAAAAAACTTTAAATAACTGCAACACAAAAAAATCCAACCAAAAAGAAAAAAAAACTATAATTAAATAATTGTTAGGTATAATGTATAAGTTAATTGAGGGTATAAAACATAAAGAAAGATATTTATTTCTGTAACAATTTTCTTTATGGTATGTTGTATATATCAAATATTACATATAATAAAATTAATATATTAAAATATTATGAAAAATATTTTATTTATTACTTTACTATTTATATTTGATTAATATATATATTTATATTAAATTAAAAATCATTTGACATTGTAACAAATAAAAGGCATTTCACTACTTGAGCAATATATACTTATATTTCTAGTAACACTTTAAATAAAATTGCAAAATTATCTTGGGTAAAATACCATACAATATTAGATGAAAATTGAGTTTATTTGTGTTGTTGAGATAATCACGCTTACATCATTCATTATTGCACATAAACGAAAAAGAAAAGCATCAAAATAATTTTGCATAAGAATACTGATCTCTTTGTTTTAGGATGAATGTTTATTTATTTGGTTATAGAAAAAATTAGAATAATCACAAAATATTAAATAATGACATTATCCAAAATAATTAATATAATATATCAAAACTAATACAGTGAAAAATAAATAAAAATATTATTTATTGATAAAAATACTAATAAATTGATTATATATTTAATAGAATAAAAATGATCGTAATAAAAATAAATAATATTTCGAAACACTTAATAGAAATAAAGAATTTAATAAAGATATAAATATTTTAAAAATTATAAAAATTTCTATCAACTAAAAACTCTTTTAAATCATGAAAAATAAAAGAAACATAATAAAGAAAGATTTATAAGACATATTAGTTAGATAAAAGGAATTAAATCAATTAGATAAAATAATGAACAAGAACATTGTTGGTGAAACATTGTTGGTTGAGATTTTCAAATGGGTTTAAATCTAACCAATAGAAGAAAATAATTCAAAAGGAATCTTTGAATTAACGTAATATTTGGTCTACAGGTAGAATTGATTGTGTTTGCGTCTAAGTGGATAATTGGGCTTGAAAATATTAAAAGCCAAAGTTACTTAAGTGACCCGATAACTAGGGACGAAGGTGTCTTGGAGGAAAGAGAGCAAAATGTAGAACGTGGGTTGATGGAGACAAGTTATAGGATACACGGCGTCTAAAGGCAAAGCCCTCCGGAAGCGATTATGTATTATAAATAAATCGCTTAGTGTATTATGGAAGGATTCAAACTTTTACCTTCCTAACGCTAATGAAGCGAGCAGCGAAATGAGTCGGGCTAGGGCAATGTATGTTTGAATCAACTTACTTTTCAACTATTTTAAGTGTTTTGTCATTTACCCTTACAATTTAAATGTTTTCGTTTCTACTTTACAAATTTTACTTTATTTACTTTTGAAATCATTCTACTTTACAAGTTTTACTTTATTTACTTTTGAAATAACATAAATACATTGGACGTGAGGTCGAACGCATCCTTTTGAAACACTTTGTAGAAAAACACTTGAAAACGAAACATTGTATTAGGATTCCCTAGTTGATCTATAAGTAAATTTTTGGCAAGAGGGCATTGTTTACAAAACCGGGTAAACAAACATATAACGACATCTATGTTAATAAACCTATTATCTATTAGTACACAAAGTGAAAAACATGAAGAATGAGAGAATATATGTATTGCTCGCAATGGACTACAAAAGTTGTATAAAGATAAAGATATGACAGCAACCACTAGTCTATTTATACATATATACTAGGGTCACATATGCAATACTAAAATACTAAATTATCCTTCAATACCATCCCTTAATTTAGGATTTCCTAATTAAAACTATCAACACGAATTCCATTCCTTAAGTGGAGAAATTGATCTGTCTTTATCATAACATCTACCAACTCTTTTTAGGTACTAGTGCACAAGTTCTACTACTCCATTATGGACTTGACGTCTCAGAAATGATATTTTGTCTCAATATGATTGCTTCTCCCATACAGCATTGGGTTCTTGGCAAGATTGATTGCATACTTGTTATCAATCATCAACTTCAGCGGCTTATCTACCTTGATATTCAGATCCTACATATATTAGAAATACATACTACATACTCATTCAATTATAACTTTTAACCATATTACATTCTCATTTAATTTTATGTATTCCTTATTTATTAAATAACTTTTTAAATAATTTTACTTGTTCCAAACACAGAGTAATAGGGTAATAAAAAAGTGAATTCAGCAAAATATACATATAATCATAAATGTGGAATTAAAACACACAACTTATAATTATTATAAAAATTAATTAGTAAAATATCACTCAATGCTTCATCTAAGTTTTTTTAGAAAGTATCACCAAATCTTGAAATCAATTAATAGTTAATAGTTAAAATTATAGCACATCTCTTGTGTGTGAATAATATTTTATAAATTAAAGTGATAAAAATGGTTAAACTTTTGCAATTACTATTAAAATTTATAAATTATTTTAAAGCTTTATTTTTCAACCTAATTATAAATTAATAAACACGAGCGAGGTAGATAAATGCTATGTTCAAATTTTGAATATAAAAACTTTAAATAAGCGCAACACAAAAAATCCAACCAAAAGAAAAAAAAACTATAATTAAATAATTGTTAGGTATAATGTATAAGTTAATTGAGGGTATAAAAATAAAGAAATATATTTATTTCTGTAACAATTTTCTTTATGGTATGTTGTATATATCAAATATTACATATTATAAAATTAATATATTAAAATATTATGAAAAATATTTTATTTATTACTTTACTATTTATATTTGATTAATATATATATTTATATTAAATTAAAAATGCATTTGACATTGTAACAAATAAAAGGCATTTCACTACTTGAGCAATATATACTTATATTTCTAGTAACACTTTAAATAAAATTGCAAAATTATCTGGGTAAAATACCATACAATATTAGATGATAATTGACTGTTTATTTGTGTTGTTGAGATAATCACGCTTACATCATTCATTATTGCACATAAACGAAAAAAGAAAAGCATCAAAATAATTTTGCATAAGAATACTGATCTCTTTGTTTTAGGATGAATGTTTATTTATTTGGTTATAGAAAAATTAGAATAATCACAAAAATATTAAATAATGACATTATCCAAAAATAATTAATATAATATATCAAAACTAATACAAAAAAAAATAAATAAAAATATTATTTATTGATAAAAATACTAATAAATTAGATTATATATTTAAAAGAATAAAAATGATCGTAGTAAAAATAAATAATATTTGAAACACTTAATAGAAATAAAGAATTTAATAAAGATATAAATATTTTAAAAATTATAAAAATTTCTATCAACTAAAAACTCATGAAAAAATAAAAGAAACATAATAAAGAAAGATTTATAAGACATATTAGTTAGATAAAAGGAATTAAATCAATTAGATAAAATAACTGAACAAGAACATTGTTGGCTGAAACATTGTTGGTTGAGATTTTCAAATGGGTTTAAATCTAACCAATAGAAGAAAATAATTCAAAGGAATCTTTGAATTAATGTAATATTGGGTCTACGGTAGAATTGATTGTGTTTGATCTGAAGTGGATAATTGGGCTTGAAAATATTAAAAGCCAAAGTTACTTAAGTGACCCAGATAACTAGGACGAAGGTGTCTTGGAGGGAAAGAGAGCAAAATGTAGAACGTGGGTTGATGGAGACAAGTTATAGGATACACGGCGTCTAAAGGCAAGCCCTCCGAAGCGATTATGTATTATAAATAAATCGCTTAGTGTATTATGGAGGATTCAAACTTTTACCTTCCTAACGCTAATAAGCAAGCAGCGAAATGAGTCGGGCTAGGGCAATGTATGTTTGAATCAACTTACTTTTCAACTATTTTAAGTGTTATGTCATTTACCCTTACAATTTAAATGTTTTCGTTTCTACTTTACAAATTTTACTTTATTTACTTTTGAAATCATTCTACTTTACAAGTTTTACTTTATTTACTTTTGAAATAACATAAATACATTGGACGTGAGGTCGAACGCATCCTTTTGAAACACTTTGTAGAAAAACACTTGCTGAAACATTGTATTAGGATTCCCTAGTTGATCTACAAGTAAATTTTTGGCAAGAGGCGGCATTGTTTACAAAACCAGGGTAAACAAACATATAACGACATCTATGTTAATAAACCTATTATCTATTAGTACACAAAGTGAAAAACATGAAGAATGAGAGAATATATGTATTCTGCAATGGCGACTACAAAAGTTGTATAAAGATAAAGATATATGACAACCACTAGTCTATTTATACATATATACTAGGGTCACATATGCAATACTAAAATACTAAATTATCCTTCAATACCATCCCTTAATTTAGGATTTCCTAATTAAAACTATCAACACAATTCCATTCCTTAAGTGGAGAAATTGATCGTCTTTATCATAACATCTACCAACTCTTTTTAGGTACTAGTGCACAAGTTCTACTACTCCATTATGGACTTGACGTCTCAGAAATGATATTTTGTCTCAATATGATTGCTTCTCCCATACAGCATTGGGTTCTTGGCAAGATTGATTGCATACTTGTTATCAATCATCAATGACTTATCTACCTTGATATTCGGATCCTACATATATTAGAAATACATACTACATACTCATTCAATTATAACTTTTAACCATATTACATTCTCATTTAATTTTATGTATTCCTTATTTATTAAATAACTTTTTAAATAATTTTACTTGTTCCAAACACGAGTAATAGGGTAATAAAAAGTGAATTAAGCAAAATATATATATACTCATAAATGGGATTAAAACACACAACTTATAATTATTATAAAAATTAATTAGTAAAATATCACTCCAATGCTTCATCTAAGTTTTTTAGAAAGTATCACCAAATCTTGAAATCAATTAATAGTTAATAGTTAAAATTATAGCACATCTCTTGTGTGTCTGAATAATATTTTATAAATTAAAGTGATAAAAATGGTTAAACTTTTTGCAATTACTATTAAAATTTATAAATTATTTTAAAGCTTTATTTTCAACCTAATTATAAATTAATAAACACGACGAGGTAGATAAATGCTATGTTCAAATTTTGAATATAAAAACTTTAAATAAGCGCAACACAAAAAATCCAACCAAAAGAAAAAAAATATAATTAAATAATTGTTAGGTATAATGTATAAGTTAATTGAGGGTATAAAAATAAAGAAATATATTTATTTACTAACAATTTTCTTTATGGTATGTTGTATATATCAAATATTACATATTATAAAATTAATATATTAAAATATTATGAAAAATATTTTATTTATTACTTTACTATTTATATTTGATTAATATATATATTTATATTAAATTAAAAATGCATTTGACATTGTAACAAATAAAAAGGCATTTCACTACTTGAGCAATATATACTTATATTTCTAGTAACACTTTAAATAAAATTGCAAAATTATCTTGGGTAAAATACCATACAATATTAGATGAAAATTGAGTTTATTTGTGTTGTTGAGATAATCACGCTTACATCATTCATTATTGCACATAAACGAAAAAGAAAAGCATCAAAATAATTTTGCATAAGAATATTGATCTCTTTGTTTTAGGATGAATGTTTATTTATTTGGTTATAGAAAAAATATTAGAATAATCACAAAAATATTAAATAATGACATTATCAAAAATAATTAATATAATATATAAAAACTAATACTTATGAAAATAAATAAAAATATTATTTATTGATAAAAATACTAATAAATTAAAGATTATATATTTAAAAGAATAAAAAATGATCGTAATAAAAATAAATAATATTTAAAACACTTAATAGAAATAAAGAATTTAATAAAGATATAAATATTTTAAAAATTATAAAAATTTCTATCAACTAAAAACTCTTTTAAATCATGAAAAAATAAAAGAAACATAATAAAGAAAGATTTATAAGACATATTAGTTAGATAAAAGGAATTAAATCAATTAGATAAAATAATGAACAAGAACATTGTTGGTGAAACATTGTTGGTTGAGATTTTCAAATGGGTTTAAATCTAACCAATAGAAGAAAATAATTCAAAAGGAATCTTTGAATTAATGTAATATTTGGTCTACAGGTAGAATTGATTGTGTTTGCGTCTAAGTGGATAATTGGGCTTGAAAATATTAAAAGCCAAAGTTACTTAAGTGACCAGATAACTAGGACGAAGGTGTCTTGGAGGAAAGAGCAAAATGTAGAACGTGGGTTGATGGAGACAAGTTATAGGATACACGTCTAAAGGCAAGCCCTCCGGAAGCGATTATGTATTATAAATAAATCGCTTAGTGTATTATGGAGAGGATTCAAACTTTTACCTTCCTAACGCTAATGAAGCGACAGCGAAATGAGTCGGCTAGGGCAATGTATGTTTGAATCAACTTACTTTTCAACTATTTTAAGTGTTATGTCATTTACCCTTACAATTTAAATGTTTTCGTTTCTACTTTACAAATTTTACTTTATTTACTTTTGAAATCATTCTACTTTACAAGTTTTACTTTATTTACTTTTGAAATAACATAAATACATTGGACGTGAGTCGACGCATCCTTTTGAAACACTTTGTAGAAAAACACTTGAAAAGAAACATTGTATTAGGATTCCCTAGTTGATCTATAAGTAAATTTTTGGCAAGAGGGCATTGTTTACAAAACCAGGTAAACAAACATATAACGACATCTATGTTAATAAACCTATTATCTATTAGTACACAAAGTGAAAAACATGAAGAATGAGAGAATATATGTATTGCTCGCAATGGCGACTACAAAAGTTGTATAAAGATAAAGATATGACAACCACTAGTCTATTTATACATATATACTAGGGTCACATATGCAATACTAAAATACTAAATTATCCTTCAATACCATCCCTTAATTTAGGATTTCCTAATTAAAACTATCAACACCAATTCCATTCCTTAAGTGGAGAAATTGATCATCTTTATCATAACATCTACCAACTCTTTTAGGGTACTAGTGCACATGTTCTACTACTCCATTATGGACTTGACGTCTCAGAAATGATATTTTGTCTCAATATGATTGCTTCTCCCATACAACATTGGGTTCTTGGCAAGATTGATTGCATACTTGTTATCAATCATCAACTTCAGCGGCTTATCTACCTTGTTATTCGATCCTACATATATTAGAAATACATACTACATACTCATTCAATTATAACTTTTAACCATATTCCATTCTCATTTAATTTTATGTATTCCTTATTTATTAAATAACTTTTAAATAATTTTACTTGTTCCAAACACGAGTAATAGGGTGATAAAAAGTGAATTAAGCAAAATATATATATATCATAAATATGGCATTAAAACACACAACTTATAATTATTATAAAATTAATTAGTAAAATATCACTCCAATGCTTCATCTAAGTTTTTTTAGAAAGTATCACCAAATCTTGAAATCAATTAATAGTTAATAGTTAAAATTATAGCACATCTCTTGTGTGTCTGAATAATATTTTATAAATTAAAGTGATAAAAATGGTTAAACTTTTGCAATTACTATTAAAATTTATAAATTATTTTAAAGCTTTATTTTCAACCTAATTATAAATTAATAAACACGAACGAGGTAGATAAATGCTATGTTCAAATTTTGAATATAAAAACTTTAAATAACTGCAACACAAAAAATCCAACCAAAAGAAAAAAAAACTATAATTAAATAATTGTTAGGTATAATGTATAAGTTAATTGAGGTATAAAAATAAACAAATATATTTATTTCTGTAACAATTTTCTTTATGGTATGTTGTATATATCAAATATTACATATTATAAAATTAATATATTAAAATATTATGAAAAATATTTTATTTATTACTTTACTATTTATATTTGATTAATATATATATTTATATTAAATTAAAAATGCATTTGACATTGTAACAAATAAAAGGCATTTCACTACTTGAGCAATATATACTTATATTTCTAGTAACACTTTAAATAAAAATTGCAAAATTATACTGGGTAAAATACCATACAATATTAGATGAAAATTGACAGTTTATTTGTGTTGTTGAGATAATCACGCTTACATCATTCATTATTGCACGAAAAAGAAAAGCATCAAAATAATTTTGCATAAGAATAGATCTCTTTGTTTTAGGATGAATGTTTATTTATTTGGTTATAGAGCAATTTATATTAGAGGATAAAATTTATTTTCTCTAATTATTTTCATTCTTATAATTAATAATTGTATAAAAAATAAAATTGTGTTGTATACAAAAAAAGAATAATTATCTTTTAAAACATTGAAATAAAGAAATAAAAACTAATACTTATACCCTACGAAAAAAATTAGAATAATCACTAAAATATTAAATAATGACATTATCCAAAAATAATTAATATAATATATAAAAACTAATACAGTGAAAAATAAATAAAAATATTATTTATTGATAAAAAATACTAATAAATTGCAGATTATATATTTAATAGAATAAAAAATGATCGTAATAAAAATAAATAATATTTCAGAAACACTTAATAGAAATAAAGAATTTAATAAAGATATAAATATTTTAAAAAATTATAAAAAATTTCTATCAACTAAAAACTCTTTTAAATCATGAAAAAATAAAAGAAACATAATAAAGAAAGATTTATAAGACATATTAGTTAGATAAAAGGAATTAAATCAATTAGATAAAATAACTGAACAAGAACATTGTTGGCTGAAACATTGTTGGTTGGGATTTTCAAATGGGTTTAAATCTAACCAATAGAAGAAAATAATTCAAAAGGAATCTTTGAATTAATGTAATATTTGGGTCTACCAGGGGTAGAATTGATTGTGTTTATCTACTGAAGTGGATAATTGGGCTTGAAAATATTAAAAGCCAAAGTTACTTAAGTGACCGGATAACTAGGACGAAGGTGTCTTGGAGGAAAGAGCAAAATGTAGAACGTGGGTTGATGGAGACAAGTTATAGGATACACGGCGTCTAAAGGCGAAGCCCTCCGAAGCGATTATGTATTATAAATAAATCGCTTAGTGTATTATGGAAGGATTCAAACTTTTACCTTCCTAACGCTAATGAAGCGAAGGCGAAATGAGTCGGGCTAGGGCAATGTATGTTTGAATCAACTTACTTTCAACTATTTTAAGTGTTATGTCATTTACCCTTACAATTTAAATGTTTTCGTTTCTACTTTACAAATTTTACTTTATTTACTTTTGAAATCATTCTACTTTACAAGTTTTACTTTATTTACTTTTGAAATAACATAAATACATTGGACGTGAGGTCGAGCGCATCCTTTTGAAACACTTTGTAGAAAACACTTGAAAACTGAAACATTATTAGGATTCCCTAGTTGATCTACAAAGTAAATTTTTTGCAAGATGGCATTGTTTACCAAAACCAGGGTAAACAAACATATAACGACATCTATGTTAATAAACCTATTATCTATTAGTACACAAAGTGAAAAACATGAAGAATGAGAGAATATATGTATTGCTGCAATGACTACAAAAGTTGTATAAAGATAAAGATATGAAAGACCACTAGTCTATTTATACATATATACTAGGGTCACATATGCAATACTAAAATACTAAATTATCCTTCAATACCATCCCTTAATTTAGGATTTCCTAATTAAAACTATCAACACCAATTCCATTCCTTAAGTGGAGAAATTGATCTCTTTATCATAACATCTACCAACTCTTTTTAGGTACTAGTGCACAGTTCTACTACTCCATTATGGACTTGGCGTCTCGAAATGATATTTTGTCTCAATATGATTGCTTCTCCCATACAGACATTGGGTTCTTGGCAAGATTGATTGCATACTTGTTATCAATCATCAACTTGACTGATATTGGATCCTACATATATTAGAAATACATACTACATACTCATTCAATTATAACTTTTAACCATATTACATTCTCATTTAATTTTATGTATTCCTTATTTATTAAATAACTTTTTAAATAATTTTACTTGTTCAAACACGAGTAATAGGGTGATAAAAAGTGAATTAAGCAAAATATATATAATCATAAATATGGCATTAAAACACACAACTTATAATTATTATAAAAATTAATTAGTAAAATATCACTCAATGCTTCATCTAAGTTTTTTAGAAAGTATCCAAATCTTGAAATCAATTAATAGTTAATAGTTAAAATTATAGCACATCTCTTGTGTGCTTTGAATAATATTTTATAAATTAAAGTGATAAAAATGGTTAAACTTTTGCAATTACTATTAAAATTTATAAATTATTTTAAAGCTTTATTTTTCAACCTAATTATAAATTAATAAACACGAGCGAGGTAGATAAATGCTATGTTCAAATTTTGAATATAAAAAACTTTAAATAAGCAACACAAAAAATCCAACCAAAAAAAAAAAAACTATAATTAAATAATTGTTAGGTATAATGTATAAGTTAATTGAGGGTATAAAAATAAAGAAATATATTTATTTACGTAACAATTTTCTTTATGGTATGTTGTATATATCAAATATTACATATTATAAAATTAATATATTAAAATATTATGAAAAATATTTTATTTATTACTTTACTATTTATATTTGATTAATATATATATTTATATTAAATTAAAAATGCATTTGACATTGTAACAAATAAAAGGCATTTCACTACTTGAGCAATATATACTTATATTTCTAGTAACACTTTAAATAAAAATTGCAAAATTATCTTGGGTAAAATACCATACAATATTAGATGAAAATTGATGAGTTTATTTGTGTTGTTGAGATAATCACGCTTACATCATTCATTATTGCACATAAACGAAAAAGAAAAGCATCAAAATAATTTTGCATAAGAATACTTGATCTCTTTGTTTTAGGATGAATGTTTATTTATTTGGTTATAGAGCAATTTATATTAGAGGATAATTTATTTTCAAATTTTCAATAATTAAAATAATAACATTATACAAAAATAATTAATATTAATATATAAAAACTAATACTTGAAAAAATTAGAATAATCACAAAATTATTAATGATAAAAAATAATTAATAAATATACTAATACGATTATATTATTTATTGATAAAATAAAAAATGATTATATATAATAGAATATAAATAATATTTGAAACACTTAATAGAAATAAAGAATTTAATAAAGATATAAATATTTTAAAAATTATAAAAATTTCTATCAACTAAAAACTCTTTTAAATCATGAAAAATAAAAGAAACATAATAAAGAAAGATTTATAAGACATATTAGTTAGATAAAAGGAATTAAATCAATTAGATAAAATAATGAACAAGAACATTGTTGGTGAAACATTGTTGGTTGGGATTTTCAAATGGGTTTAAATCAACCAATAGAAGAAAATAATTCAAAAGGATCTTTGAATTAATGTAATATTTAGGTCTACGGTAGAATTGATTGTGTTTGCGGTCTACGAAGTGGATAATTGGGCTTGAAAATATTAAAGCCAAAGTTACTTAAGTGACCAGATAACTAGAATGAAGGTGTCTTGGAGGAAAGAGAGCAAAATGTAGAGCGTGGGTTGATGGAGACAAGTTATAGGATACACGGCGTCTGAAAGGAAGCCCTCGGGAAGCGTTATGTATTATAAATAAAGCAGTGTATTATGGAGAGATTCAAACTTTTACCTTCTAACGCTAATGAAGCGAGCAGCGAAATGAGTCGGCTAGGGCAATGTATGTTTGAATCAACTTACTTTCAACTATTTTAAGTGTTATGTCATTTACCCTTACAATTTAAATGTTTTCGTTTCTACTTTACAAATTTTACTTTATTTACTTTTGAAATCATTCTACTTTACAAGTTTTACTTTATTTACTTTTGAAATAACATAAATACATTGAATGGCGTGAGACGCATCCTTTTGAAACACTTTGTAGAAAAACACTTGAAAATTGAAACAACATATTAGGATTCCCTAGTTGATCTATGAGTAAATTTTTGGCAAGAGCTGGCATTGTTTACCAAAACCAGGTAAACAAACATATAACGACATCTATGTTAATAAACCTATTATCTATTAGTACACAAAGTGAAAAACATGAAGAATGAGAGAATATATGTATTGCTCGCAATGTGACTACAAAAGTTGTATAAAGATAAAGATATGACAAACCACTAGTCTATTTATACACATATACTAGGGTCACATATGCAATACTAAAATACTAAATTATCCTTCAATACCATCCCTTAATTTAGGATTTCCTAATTAAAACTATCAACACCAATTCCATTCCTTAAGTGGAGAAATTGATACATCTTTATCATAACATCTACCAACTCTTTTTGGTACTAGTGCACAAGTTCTAGTACTCCATTATGGACTTGGCGTCTAGAAATGATATTTTGTCTCAATATGATTGCTTCTCATCTGACATTGGGTTCTTGGCAAGATTGATTGCATACTTGTTATCAATCATCAACTTCAAGACTTATCTACCTTGATATTTAGATCCTACATATATTAGAAATACATACTACATACTCATTCAATTATAACTTTTAACCATATTACATTCTCATTTAATTTTATGTATTCCTTATTTATTAAATAACTTTTAAATAATTTTTCTTGTTCGAAACACAGAGTAATAGGGTGATAAAAAAGTGAATTAAGCAAAATATATATACTCATAAATATGGCATTAAAACACATAACTTATAATTATTATAAAATTAATTAGTAAAATATCACTCAATGCTTCATCTAAGTTTTTTAGAAATATCACCAAATCTTAAAATAATTAATAGTTAATAGTTAAAATTATAGCACATCTCTTGTGTGTGCTGAATAATATTTTATAAATTAAAGTGATAAAAAATGGTTAAACTTTCTGCAATTACTATTAAAATTTATAAATTATTTTAAAGCTTTATTTTTCAACCTAATTATAAATTAATAAACACGAGCAGGTAGATAAATGCTATGTTCAAATTTTTGAATATAAAAACTTTAAATAACTGCAACACAAAAATCCAACCAAAAGAAAAAAAACTATAATTAAATAATTGTTAGGTATAATATATATATTAATTGAAGGTATAAAAATAAAGAAATATATTTATTTCGTAACAATTTTCTTTATGGTATATTGTATATATCAAATATTACATATTATAAAATTAATATATTAAAATATTATGAAAAATATTTTATTTATTAATTTACTAATTAGATTTGATTAATATATATATATATATATATATATATATATATATAATAAATTAAAATGCATTTGACATTGTAACAAATAAAAAGGCATTTCACTACTTGAGCAATATATACTTATATTTCTAGTAACACTTTAAATAAAAATTGCAAAATTATCTTGGTAAAATACCATACAATATTAGATGATAATTGACAGTTTATTTGTGTTGTTGAGATAATCACGCTTACATCATTCATTATTGCACATAAAAAAAGCATCAAAATAATTTTGCATAAGAATACGATCTCTTTGTTTTAGGATGAATGTTTATTTATTTGGTTATAGAGCAATTTATATTAGAGGATAAAATTTATTTTCTCTAATTATTTTCATTCTTATAAATAATAATTGTATAAAAAATAAAATGTTGTATACAAAAAAGAATAATTATCTTTTAAAACATTGTGAAATAAAGAAATAAAAAACTAATACTTATACACTACGAAAAAAATTAGAATAATCACAAAAATATTAAATAATGACATTATCCAAAAATAATTAATATAATATATAAAAACTAATACAGTGAAAAATAAATAAATAAATTATTTATTGATAAAAAATACTAATAAATTGCAGATTATATATTTAATAGAATAAAAAATGATCGTAATAAAAATAAATAATATTTCAAAAACACTTAATAGAAATAAAGAAATTAATGAAGATATAAATATTTTAAAAAATTATAAAAAATTTCTATCAACTAAAAACTCTTTTAAATCATGAAAAAATAAAAGAAACATAATAAAGAAAGATTTATAAGACATATTAGTTAGATTAAAGAATTAAATCAATTAGATAAAATACGAACAAGAACATTGTTATTTGAAACATTGTTGGTTGGGATTTTCAAATGGGTTAACAAGTAGAATTGATTGTGTTTACAGTCTCTGAGTGGATAATTGGGCTTGAAAATGTTAAAAGCCAAAGTTACTTAAGTGACCAGATAACTAGGACGAAGGTTTCTTGGAGAAAGAGAGCAAAATGTAGAACGTGGGTTGGTTGGTTGGTGGAGACAAGTTATAGGATAACTAGACGAAGGTTTCTTTGAGGAAAGAGAGCAAAATGTAAATGGGTTGGTAAGAGACAAGTGTATTATGGAAGGATTCAAACTTTTACCTTCCTAACTAATCAAGAACAGGAAATGAGTGAGCTAGGGCAATGTATGTTTGAATCAATTTACTTTTCAACTATTTTAAGTGTTATGTCATTTACCCTTACAATTAAATGCTTTCGTTTCTACTTTACAAATTTACTTTACTTACTTTTGAAATCATTCTACTTTACAAGTTTTACTTTATTTACTTTTAAATAACATAAATACATTGGACGTGAGGTCGGCATCCTTTTGAAACACTTTGTAGAAAACACTTGAAAATTAAAACAATATTAGGATTCCCTAGTTGATCTAAGTAAATTTTTGGCAAGAGGCGGCATTGTTTACAAAACCAGGTAAACAAACATATAACGACATCTATGTTAATAAACCTATTATCTATTAGTACACAAAGTGAAAACATGAAGAATGAGAGAATATATGTATTGCTCTACAATGGACTACAAAAGTTGTATAAACATAAAGATATGCAAGAACCACTAGTCTATTTATACACATATACTAGGGTCACATATACAATACAAAATACTAAATTATCCTTCAATACCATCCCTTAATTTAGGATTTCCTAATTTAAACTATCAACACCAATTCCATTCCTTAAGTGGAGAAATTGATCATCTTTATCATAACATCTACCAACTCTTTTTGGTACTAGTGCACAAGTTCTAGTACTCCATTACAGCGTCTGAAATGATATTTTGTCTCAATATGATTGCTTCTATCTGACATTGGGTTCTTGGCAAGATTGATTGCATACTTGTTATCAATCATCAACTTCAACTGCTTATCTACCTTGATATTTACATCCTACATATATTAGAAATACATACCACATACTCATTCAATTATAACTTTTAACCATATTACATTCTCATTTAATTTTATGTATTCCTTATTTATTAAATAACTTTTAAATAATTTTACTTGTTAAAACGAGTAATAGGGTGATAAAAAGTGAATTAAGCAAAATATATATACTCATAAATATGGCATTAAAACACACAACTTATAATTATAAAAATTAATTAGTAAAATATCACTCAATGCTTCATCTAAGGTTTTTTAGAAAGTATCAATAAATCTAGAAATTAATTAATAGTTAATAGTTAAAATTATAGCACATCTCTTGTGTGTGCTGAATAATATTTATAAATTAAAGTGATAAAAATGGTTAAACTTTCTGCAATTACTATTAAAATTTATAAATTATTTTAACCTAATTATAAATTAATATATACGACAGGTAGATAAATGTTGTATTGAAATTTTTGAATATAAAAAACTTTAAATAAGCGCAACACAAAAAATCAACAAAAGAAAAAAAAACTATAATTAAATAATTGTTAGGTATAATGTATATATTAATTGAAGGTATAAAAATAAAGAAATATATTTATTTACTAACAATTTTCTTTATGGGTATGTTGTATATATCAAATATTACATATGATAAAATTAATATATTAAAATATTATGAAAAATATTTTATTTATTACTTTATTATTTATATTTGATCAATATATATATATATATATATATTTATATTAAATTAAAAATGCATTTGACATTGTAACAAATAAAAAGACATTTGACTACTTGAGCAATATATACTTATATTTCTAATAACACTTTAAATAAAAATTGCAAAATTATACTGGGTAAAATACCATACAATATTAGATGATAATTGATAGTTTATTTGTGTTGTTGAGATAATCACGCTTATGTCATTTATTATTGCACATAAACGAAAAAAGAAAAACATCAAAATAATTTTGCATAAGAATAATGATCTCTTTGTTTTAGGATGAATGTTTATTTATTTGGTTATAGAGCAATTTATATTAGAGGATAAAATTTATTTTCTCTAATTATATTCATTCATATAATTAATAATTGTATAAAAAATAAAATTGTGTTGTATACAAAAAAAGAATAATTATCGTTTAAACAGTGTGAAATAAAGAAATAAAAAACTAATACTTATACACTACGAAAAAATTAGAATAATCACAAAAATATTAAATAATGACATTATCGCAAAAATAATTAATATAATATATAAAAACTAATACACTGAAAAATAAATAAAAATATTATTTATTGATAAAAAATACTAATAAGTTGCAGAACATATTTTTAATAGAATAAAAAATGATCGTAATAAAAATAAATAATATATCAAAAACACTTAATAGAGTTAAAGAAATTAATAAAGATATAAATATTTTAAAAATTATAAAAATTTCTATCAACTAAAAACTCTTTTAAATCATGAAAAAAAAATAAAAGAAACATAATAAAGAAAGATTTATAAGACATATTAGTTAGATCAAAGGAATTATATCAATTAGATAAAATAACTGAACAAGAACATTGTTGGCTGAGACATTGTTGGCTGGGATTTTCAAATGGGTTTAAATCCAACCAATAGAAGAAAATAATTCAAAAGGATTTTTGAATTAATGTAATATTTAGGTCAAGGGTAGAATCAATTGTGTTTACGGTCTACAAAGTGGATAATTGGGCTTGAAAATATTTAAAGCCAAAGTTACTTAAGTGACCAGATAACTAGGGCGATGGTTTCTTGGAGGAAAGAGAGCAAAATGTAGAACGTGGTTGGTGGAGACAAGTGATAGGATACACGTGGCGTGTAAGGCAGAAACCCTCAGAAGCGATTATGTATTATAAATAAAGCACTTAGTGTATTATGGAGAGGATTCAAACTTTTACCTTCCTAACGCTAATCAGCGAGCAGCGAAATGAGTCGGGCTAGGGCAATGTATGTTTGAATCAACTTACTTTTCAACTATTTTAAGTGTTCTGTAATTTACCTTTACAATTTAAATGCTTTCGTTTATACTTTACAAATTTTACTTTATTTACTTTTGAAATCATTCTACTTTACAAGTTTTACTTTATTTACTTTTGAAATAACACAAATACATTGGACGTGAGGTCGAGCATCCTTTTGAAACACTTTGTAGAAAAACACTTGAAAACTAAAACATTGTATTATGATTCCCTAGCTGATCTCGCAAGTAAATTTCTTGGCAAGAGACTGGCATTGTTTACCAAAACCCAGGGTAAACAAACATATAATGACATTTATGTTAATAAACCTATATAGTACACAAAGTGAAAAACATGAAGAATGAGCGAATATATCTATTGCTCTGCAATGCGACTCTGAAAGTTGTAAGCAGAATAATGATATGACAACCACTAGTCTATTTATACACACATACTAGGTGAAACAACCAAAATGAACATCATCGATAACTATATCAATGAAATCTTCATCGAAGCATTTTATCTCGCAAAGAAAAATACGCATTAAAAATCTAAAAAGGATAAAAGACACGTCTTACGACAAAGAATAGGGTAAAGAATCTATTACGTGAAAAGTATTAGCACCCTTTGCATCCATAATACTCCTATTATCCACTTCTATTTTCTACCTAATGGGTGTATTTATATCTATTTCACCTTAATTGCTATATTTGTATGCTAAAAATACATGTAAAAGAAAAAATAAAAAAACACAGAAGAAAAAGTATTTACAAAAATTTGCTCGTCGAAACCCCGTGACAAAATGCCTATATATTCCCTAAATACAGGAAAGTCAAAACATCGTAATTAACTCCATATTTTAGTAAATTTATGTATTTTATACAAAAATTTTAAACATAAAAAAAAAACCCATAAGCAAAAATTTACATTAATTTAGTTATTTACCTTAAAAAAATTTAAACCATTATTAAGTACTTTATTTGCAAAAAAAAAAACAATTTAATTTTATTACATACAAATATGCAAAAAAGAAAAACAAACAAAACTATCTAACTACATCCCTAATGTTATCATACATGAATTACAACTAAAGTCTAACTTTCAATCTACCAAAATAATTCGAGAAAAATCCAAAAGGAACATGAAAATTTACAACCTAAACTATATCTATCTCGATTAAATACAAGTAGAATAAAAAAACGACAAAATAAAACAAATTTGTAACCTAAATCTATACTATCTAAAATCACTACCTATGTAAATAGAAAAACAAAGAATAAACAAACAAATGCTTTAAAAACACACAAACAATACATACAAACAAACAAATGGCACACAATAAGAAAAAGAGAAAGTCCCATAGCCTCAATAGCATACCGTCGGCAGAAACCAAGCAACCAATTCCACCAAATAATATCACACACCATAACATGAAATGTCAATGTGAAAAACAAATAATCCCAAAATACTGCTCCATCCCAAGCAAAAAGTAAAATAAAACTCTTACCACTTTATAATTCGACAAAAATTTAACATATACTTCAGCCAACCGAACTTCGCTTATAAAAGCATTACGAACCTTTCCACCCCATCATATCATCGCAACTAAATAATATAAATATAAAACTTTTACTTGCTTTAATGCCACGTCCAGTGTCCTAACCACTCAACCTACGCCAGCACAAATATAACACCAAAAATACCTCCCATGCGAATAAATTTAAACACCAAACATAGCAACGCCACAACGTCTTTAACCGAAATTTCACATACCAACTTCCAATACCCCGCCCCATACTTCCTACCACCATGGCGAAAGCGGTAAACACACCTACCATGCTCTAACGCCATAAAAGCCGCAAACAATAAATACCAAAAATAAAAATACAAAACGCTAAATCTCCAAAACCGTAACTACCATCACAAAGCCGCTAATCGCCACCATCCTGCATGCCGCAAAACAATCCTCATAACAGCAAAACCACACACCAGGTACCATCGAAACAAAATGCGAAAAATGTATTTCTCAAGAAAAACACACCACTTTAATGCATTTAACATAACGAAAACCACAGAAAGTGGTATGTTATTACCAAGATTAAATACCTAACAACATCCTCAATGTACGCACACAAGTCAAATAACAAAAAGCAAAAATATAATGCATGATTCACATCACGTCAATGTGATCCAAAAGTAAAAAAGTAAATATGCAACATAAAATGGAAACATGCCACCACACATCAAAAACCACCCATGAGTAATATCAAAAAAAGAACTAAGTCCATCATAATAGTCCTCAAATGCAATGTTAAACCAGTTAAAATCTAGAGTAGTTAAAATGCATCTACACTAATGACTTAAGCATTACAAAAAAACAAAGCATGAAAAAATCCTTAGTAGATGGCGCAACTACATGTTTTATAGCTTTCTAACATCTAACAAATGGAAAAATCACCAAACTAAACATGCGAAAAAACTAAAAAACTATACAATTAACAAACTAGTTCCTAAAATCGAACTATTAAAAATTAGCTTTGAAAATCTATTTACAATCCTAAGATAAAATATACATTAACCTAAATTATAATAACCCCTGGTATTACTACAATTAATCAATTCAAGCAAAAACATGCTTTAAACATTAAAAGTTAATCAAAACTTGAGAATTAAGCAACTATTGAATTCAAATAAATAAAATCATACAATCAGTAGCTAACTCATGCTAAATGATCTCAAATGAAGCACAAAAAATTATGCTTAAAACATATTCGTACAAAAAGCCAAACCGCAATCAATCATCCGCTACAATTGCTACCGCCAGAATCTATCCATCATATGACTCAATTAAGGGTTCTAATCAGCGCCAATACCTAACATGCCACAGTCAAAATTAGTGAAATTAGAAACAAGTATTAAATAATATACAAAAAAAAATAACACCAGTATGTGTGTGTAGTACAATTCGCTCGCTTTTAATACACCATTATGGATAAATAAAAAAGTGAACAAAACAAAGCATAAGCTAAAAAAAACAATCAAAATGATTTATCAATATCGAAACTTATGCACCGCATGCAATCTCAATCGCGAAACGGTGGTCAAATCTTGTTCAAAGATATATTTTCGCCTAAAGTCGCACCGGTACATATCCATCGTACCAAAAACTTGAATATCAAGAAAACATGATTTACATGAAAAAAAGTCGAAAAAAAAAACTCATTACGGATTAAAAGTTAGAGCAAAACAAATATATGTACTTTATCAATTTTCAAAGTGTCGCCTTTCCACCAAACTCAAATAAACTTGTTTCAATGTGTTTTAGTGGAAATAAAATATATGTATGTGATATCCAAGTGATACATACCAAACCACTACCTAAATAATATACAACATGTAAAATGTTGAGATAAATGCCAAAGTGTCATTTGCAAAAAAGCAAAATTTCAACCATATACCATTAAAACAACACCACATCAAATTAGTTAAACTATCTTACATGCAAATGCATGGATATGCAAAATACAATTTATGTACAGAATTCAAGTGTTTGTATGTGATTGTGTGCAATGCGCCGTAAATGCAATGTACCTAAAACTAGGTGTTAGTTCCTACATTTCGCACCATTTCAATGCACAACCTAAATAATGATTCAATGCATGTCAAAAAATTTACATGGCCATATAATGCAATACCAATACCTAAATACAATGCCAATCACAACACAATGTAGTAGTGTGTATGCCAAAAAATTTCACACCGGCACCGCTCAAAATCCAAATCAACAAATTCAACAAAAAAATGCTATAATCGAAATCCACAGAATTTGCAATCTCAATATTCAATTTCAAAAATTCAACAATTGAAAAATTGATTAAAATAAACACCAAAAAGCATTACGCTTTGGTGCTTGGTTGAAAAAATGAGAAAACTTCTACAAAAAAATACCAAATCAAAGTTGAATTGGATAATAAGATAGGAGAATCTTAATCCTAAAGAATTGATGAAGAAAAACTTCACTCTTATTGACACCTCAACGCTCTTCAATGTTTCGATTGATGAAAAACTTGATTTGATCCTGAGAATTGAGAGGGAAGAGTATGGGGCTATCGGAGAAGGAGAGAAGAAGAAGAAGAAGAAGAAAAATAAGAAAAGTTTTCCGTGCGGTGGTTTGGAATTTCGTGGTGGTTGTCGATGGTTTGGGGGTTGTTGGTGGTTTGAGGTGGTTGTGCAACTTTGAGTTGAGAGAAAATTGAGAGCTCTTGGGTTAAATTAATAAATGATTCCCTCTCCCAATTTTGTGAGTGGTAAAATAAATTTATAATATGAAAAATTGGGCTTTAGTGTGGATCCACAATTAAGTCTAATGCGATTATCAAAATGATTTTCGTACACAGTCCAGACTAATCCGTGCGTAAATTTGAAGTGAATGCAAACAAAATGTCCGGCGTGATTTTGCTTGCTTAATCAAAATTCAGCGATCGGATGAACGGTCAAGGTGATATGAATTTTAAATTTGAAACGATTTTTGGCGTCCGCGATGCAAAATTCCAATGGCTCTTGGAGAAAATGCCTCAAATGAGGTCTTCATCAAAATTTGCAATGAGTGTTTCTAGATAACCGCTAACAAATTTTTGAACTTTGGCACTAGTCCCATCTCGTTTCGATAAAAACAAGCAGATATACTTTTAGTTCGTATACGAGATAAAATTGCTGGTTCTTCAAAATTACGTCCAAGAATAATATGTTGGTCTTAAAATATGAAAATCAGCTCCCGAGTTGTAAATGAAAGTTGTAGAAGGGTTCAATACAGAATTTTGAAATCAGCCCCACTCAATTTCCAAAATTTCCAACTAAAGATATGAACCTTTAGTGGGCAGAACACAGTTCAGCACTAAAAATTCATTTAATCCGCTTGAAATATTGAATTTTCGAAGACCTTCCTACATAATACTTCCGCTTTCAAACAAAAGTTGTATTATAAAAGCCAAAGAAAACATACCAGCTCAAATACACCCAAAAAAAAATACAGCAAAACAAAACGCTCACAACCCCACCCACTCCACTGAGAAATAAGCAAAAAATTCGCACGCGAAGCCTCCAACACGAGCGAGATAACCCCAGGATATATTGCCTGCCCAGAGGTAGCAGAAACACTTCCAATCAAAAATCTTCAAAAACGCCACTTACCAGAAACACAGACAGGCTACCCACATGTCAAAAACCACACACTACCCCATGCAGAATATTTTGAAACACAACCACACCAATGATACATGCACCTATTTATACAGCAAACCACATCCAAATCAAAGAAAAAGAAATTTAAAATACAACACCCCATTCAATCACTTCCCGGCAGAAAAGCAAAACCCACGCAAACACTTCAACACACTGAGAAGGGTTGAAAATTAAATAAGCAAATTCAAGGCCCGAATGTAAAATTATTATACTTTTAGTTTCACACACAAGAAAAAAGGACACCACTTATACCAACAAGCATTTTACCACGAAAACATTGCCAAACACGAGAATGATGAAAAACACAAAAAGTGCTTATAAATAAAGGCAACTTCTCCACAACAAAAAACACAAATGCCCTCCAGACAATGTATTAAGCAACCATCAAAAACCAATAAAGAATACAAAAAAGCAACATACACTCCAAAAACAACAAGAGAAACGCCAGAAAAAACAACGAAAAAAAAGCTAACCCAAATCACAAAATAAAAAAAAAACAAAACCACTAACCACCAAACGTAAGAAAAAATAAACCCAACAATCCACCAACACCACATCGGCAAAATAAAAAAAACACAAAGAAAACCATACAAACATCCAGAAACAACAGAAAAAGCAAAATCACTTGAAATGCAAAAAAAAACAAGAAAAGTAAACACTGTCAAGAATAAAAACATCAACAAAAACACCGAAAAAAACATACCAGAAAATACTACCAAAAAAAACCACCAAAAAAAGAAGACACTCTTAAAAAAACACCGTAATAAAACAAGAAAAAAAAACCACGTAACCAGCAAAAAAAAGGCAAAAGCTCAAAAAAAAAACACCAACTCAATCAAAATAAAAACACTCCAAAACATGGCCCGCAAAAAAAAATCCACTCCACCACTGACACCAAAAAACTCTCCAGAAAAACAAAAACATAAAAAACATAAATGGCAAAACACACTTTCCACCAAAAAAATAAATCTACACAAAAAGCAAAAGAAAACTAAAAAACAAAAATAATGAACATGAAAAGCAAAACATCAAAAAAACACCACCAGAATGCCACTTTCCAAAAAACAAAAAATAAACAAAAAGCTCGCTTAAGATGGCAACCACTAAAAAAACACTCCAAAAAACAAACATCATGGCAAAACGCCATTAACCAAGCCAAAAAATAAACATAACACCACTGCCACTGAGGCTGGCCAACATATACTACAAGAAACGCAAACATAAAACTCTCACCAAAAACCTCCCTTACAAAAAATAAACTCCCCATCAAAACATCCAACATAACAAACACAAAAAACAATCAAAACTACAAAATACCATAAACTTTCCAACACTTATCTAAAACATACACAAATACTCCATATTTAAATAAAAAAATTGCCCCGCTCTTACCACACCCAACAAAACAACAGCCCAACACCATAGCTTTCCCAAAAAAACATCTTTAAAAGACACTTATAGGCAATCAACTCCATAAATACCCGCAAAAACATATCCACCAACCAGCAAGTTACCAATCCCTTCCAGCAAAAATGCCATTACCACACACAGTAAATACCAAACACCATAAAACTTTCACCACACTACCGCCGCTAACCATACAAATACGCACCGCCACACTACACCACAAAACCACAACGCTTGCCCGCCATCACCACCGGCATTTCACCGCAATTGCCGTAACATCCGTGGCATATCGCCATTTACCACCATGCCAAACACCGCGCCGCTTTGGCGCGCTTATCTCCCAATCAAAAATGCTACATTTGCAAATAATGACGCAAACCATTAAACGAGATGCGATGATCCGATGATCCGCCACCAAAACATCCAAAACCATCCACCGCTGGATTTTGGCCACCGCTTCACCGCCGCCACATCCATTAACCAACATCTTCAACCAAATCTTTCCCCACCAAACTACCAAGACTCCACCAAAACCACAACCGCAAAACACAACCCTCACCAAAATTCACCGCCATAAAACCGCCGGGATCAATCTCAACAGCAACAAAATCCACCAAAAACATCACCTTCTGCCACCAAAACCACCACCACCGGCAAAAACCTCCGCCGCCGTGCTCTTAACCGGAATCTCCACCAAAACACCAACCATCCATCACCATTCGCTCCATCCAGCACCGCACAGCCATGAAACGCCAAAAAACCGCTTCACCAAAACCAACCCAAACCGCCACTTTCCATCAATGCCGAAAACAATTGCCGCCGCTTCACAATCCCGATGTCATAACACCACCAAAAATACCAACCCGCAAAATGTATTTCCGGCATCCCTTTACATGCCGCCAACATTATGGTGCCTCCGTTACACCGGTCAACCGTCAATACAACTCGCCGACAACATGGCCCTTCCGCCCATTATCCACAATGCTCACCCGCACACCAAAACCATCAAGCGCCGCAAAAAAACGACCCGATTAAACCGTAAAACAATAAAAAAATTCTTCCGATAAATTTAAACCACGTAATGCAATGAGGTTTAAATGTGTTTAAAGGCATGAAAAGAACAGAAAAAATCAATATCTAATGTAAGTGCAATGAAACTAATAAAAAAATAAAATTACCAATGTAGTAATTGATTCATCTCATTTCCGCCCGATTCTACGGTAGTTTGAGTATTTAGGATTTTTTAGTACATAAAGCGAACACACAAAATCTAACATAAAAACACCTATTTATAATGTATGGACCTAATGGTTCTACTTTAACATTATACGCTTGAAGCATGCGGACCTCCTTCTTGACTTCCACGCTTCTTCTAACAATGGCGCTTATTTAAAATTCGAATCCTTAATCTATTTGAAATTGATTTATATTCACTAATTTCGACTTAATCCTCGCTTTGGACCGTTCCAATCGGCACATTCACCAAAGAGTTTCTTCATATCTTAAACACTAAGGTCTCCATCGAAGTTCCATTATCTATCAGCGATCAAAATCCCTCTTTTCGAACAAAAATGTCTTTATATTCACCAACATTTATTATTAATAAGTTTCTTCTCCAGTGGAGATTAAATATTATTTATTCGCTTGATTTATCAATCAAAATTGCGACTAACAAATTTCAAGAACATTTATTTCGATAGATATAAAGAAATACTTGCTCTTGAATGTCATCAATTCGATACACCAATGATGATCACCATGTATGACGTCGGGTAGGTATCCAACTTTACGCAAATGTCCAATCAAAGAACACTAAACGTGCTATCATATTTAAGGCTAATAATTAGTGACAACATATCACTTCCCAATGACAACATCACTTACTAGGAAGTTGAAAAATTCACCTTTTCTCCTTTCAATAAAATAGTTACATGTGTCCCTTTTTCCAAAGGTCAAAAATTTCCTAACCGCTGGAAGGCTATAAAAACACTTCATCTTCTTCATTTTGAACTTTTCCAAAAACCCTCTCAGTCTTCAAGCAAACCGAGATTTTCATTAAAAAAAAAACTTTTCATCTCCAACAATGTCTTCTTCATCAGTGCCAGCCTCCACATCCAAGAAATCTGGAAAGTCCAAACAAGTTTCTGATTCCAACATTAAACTAACAAGCAAGATCATCAATCTTGACAACCAAGTTCATCTCAACTCTAAACTTACCCGCAAGAAAAGCTATCGCTTCCTGTAATCATTCCCACTCATTTCGATAAAACCACTAGGTCATGGGTCCTTTGATATCCACAGAGCGTCTAGAAAAAACAAAGGGATTTTTTCCCGCTTATTTCCAAACGAAACCTATCATTAATAAATTTGTTCCGTCAAAACCCAAAGAGAACGAATCTGCTTAAGTTACCGAACCCAGGGAAAGCGGGAGTACAACATCAACACCTAGAAGGGATGCTTTTAACATGGATTATGTTATCAGAAACTTCAAACCCTTTCGTTCATATACACATCCGTCGGGTTGTATCAAACACGAAGATTGAAGAACAATCCAGAATGGGAAAACCTAGGTATTCTTAACCTAATTCGCATGTCGAAACTAGGTTTTATTAGTCACCCTTTTCTACTAGCTGCTTATTTACGGGATAGTCTATTCGATACATCACATACCACTCGTCGAAGAAGAATTAAAAAGTCGAGCATATAGCATTTACATGTTGTGGTTTTCAAAATATGTTTTCTGAAGTAAATCGTTTCATGGCGGCAGGTTCATTTACGTTGAATCAACTACACCCGCGATCGAAGTGCGCATCAAAATTCTTCTTTATTGTATGAGAAGCATATCTTGTGATGTTGAAACTAAAAACTTATAAAGGCACCAACCTTCTTCTCATGGGCCTTTTGGTTATTGCAACTCAAGCAGCCACTTTTGAACCGTCTCTGTCAACAAGGATAATTAACGAAGAACACCACGATGTTGCGAATCGCACATTGAGGAACTAGATTCAAGTTGACCCCATGATGAAAGAGAACTTCAAAACATGTTTCGTCAATTATATATTTTTTCAAAGAAACAGTTTGATCCTTATGGCCATTTTGCCACTCAAATGTACCACCTTGTTCCCATGCCCTAGGCAGCTGAACAAAACTATAATGGGATATGCGCTTCCTAACTCTCAAGCTAATCACCTCCGAATAACTCCACGAAGTCGAGCACATATCCTTACCATTAATTTTGTGGCTCGTCGATTTGGATTAATTTCACTCGAGCCTCTTCATTGAAGAAGATATATTTAGCGAGTGCCTTACCTTTAAAGAGATCGAAGTTAAGCAAACAACATGAGGGTTTCTTCATTTTACATTAGTTTTCTTTCTCCTTCTTTCTACAAAACAAAAGATTTTTATACCGTGGACGAACTATTATTCGAATAATATGTTCAAACCATCGAGATCCAACAACAATTGACAACAACTTTTTCCATTGTGCAGAGAACTCAAAAAGGTAGACTCACTCATGTAAAGGAAATTGAGCCTTTCAAAAATATTTTAAAATTGTATATAATCCTATGGATATACATCGAACTATTTACGATATAACAAAAACTTTGAAAGAAAATTTTGAAAACACTTTCAAAGATTCGATGTCCTCCTTATGTAAAACTCGAAGGTATTGGTGGGCTTTTAAACATGCCCACCTAAATTTCCAAATCTACCTACTTGAGGTCGCTCGCCTTTTTCCTACCATAGGTGGTTATATTTTAGGAGATTTTCATAACCGAAAATGATGTAAAAACCCCTTAAAAGGTATGGCCAAATATTTGTACAATTTGAAGGCACTTAACTATGACTTGTCACCATCTATTACGTCTAAAAGCGAAGGTGTGGTGAAAAAAATCAAAGTTCCATTCTATATTTTTGTTTTTTGTTGTTTTAACTTAAGCATTTTAAAATTCTTTTGATTGTTGATCTAAAATCTTTGAAGAAAGAAAAAGTTGTACCTAAAGTAGGCTCAACTTCAACTTGACAACACCACCACTACACGAAAATCCTCTGTCGAATAAGATGATACTTTAAGAAGAAAAGAAAAAGGTAACACTTCACTTACTTCTTTATTATTTGAAATTACTTTTAAATTGACTAATTATCTTCTTCATATTTTTAGGCAAGTGGCTTGCCCCAAAGTCTCCAAGAAACGGAAACACGATGATGCTCAACCGAAAATGAATCGAAGAAGGACGAAGATGTTTCGCCTCTGTGAAAAGAAAAGACGAAACACTGGTGAAAGCTTCTCAACCATCAATCCCACGGCGTGAAATTCCTTGCACTCCCAAATCAAATCCAAAGGCCCTTTGAAATCTCCATCTTTGAAGAATGTAGCCTCGAACGTATTGTGATGCGCAACTTCTAATGAGCGAAGGTAAATTTTACTTTGATGTTTTTCTTTAAGCTATATAACGTTTCTTCTATGTTGACTCCTTATCTTGATCAGAGTCTACCTCCTGCCCAGATCCTCCCAACATCCAAAACCAAAAATCTGCTTCTCCCAACCGAGAAGGCTCCAATGAAAATGTTTTAAATAAAGGCTCATCTACTGCATTACCCTATGCATAAATACTGGATAAGAAAATAACTTTCCATTGATAGTCTTAGATCAATAGGCAACCTCCCTCCATTGGCAAGGACCTTGAAGCTAATGAACCAAACATTGGATCAAACTCCGTCATCAACATTACCAAAGGACTCTTCTCCAAAAAGGTACACTTCGTTAGATTCTCGAGTAAGGAGAAGGTTATGAAAAGGAAGGTATAGCACCCCTTTCCATCCGTAGTTATCTACTGGCTCTTAGTTGCTCTTAGATCACTTTAAAATTGCTTTCGTGTGTTTGAAAAATGTTTTGAAAAGGCATTTCAACTTTGTAATGATTCATGTAGGAATGTATACAAAGTGTTAAATGTTTTTGTTTTTGAAAAGAGTTTGAACTTTGACAAAAGTGTGTAGTGTGAAAAGTATTTTGATTTGAGCAAGCAACTAAAAGTCTTATTACCTACTCGAATTGGTCATTTTCGTTATTATTTTACGTTCCTTTAGAATAGTGCTATCCATACCATTAGTTGGTAACTCCATTCATTGGATGTAAGCGACATTTGAAGGGACATGGGATGGTCATAGAAGGCAACTTAGGAAGTATCCTAGCACATTCGAAGGACTATCATCATATTTCGTGAGCGACAATCGAGGGTCAAGATCATGTATTTGTAAGCTATCGCGGCTATGATCTTTGTATCGAAGGGACTATGATGATTTGTTTTGAAAACACGGTGCTAGAATACCTCTACGTTCGAGGGACACCATTTGAATTGTAAAAGGCAACGAGAGAATTACCCTAAGGGTGCATGTGTGAAAAGAGTGCAATTGGATATGTTATCTTGAAATTATGAGTGATCTATGTCCAATTTTAGTCTTGCCATACGCCTAATTACTAACGCTTTATAAGGTGAAATTAAAATGCGGAATGTATGGGAAAGATAAATCCTACGCTATTACATGGCTTTGGAAGATACATAATTTAAATTTAGGAAAATAAAAGCCTAATTAAGCTATTGCATCCATAAGCAATTACATAATTTAAAAAAAACGATAAAAAGAAATCGTCCAAACAGGATAACTTTGAAAAGATGAGAAATAAAATAGGAAATCGAATAAGAAAAATGTTATAAAAATAATAATTTTAAGTGAGAAAATATTTCATGCTGGAAATAACATTAATATGCTAAAATAATTTTTAGAATTTTTGAGTTAATTTAATAATTAAAACTAATTAAAAGTGATTTAAATGATAAATTAGCAATTAAATTAAATATGCATGTAAAATAATATTTTAATTTTATAAATTAAATAAACAATTTCAAATAATGCAAAAGAAAAATATTTTTGGTATTTTTAATGCATGATAAAAATTATTGAAAAGAAATTAAAATGAATGCAAAATATTAAATAAAAAATATAGAAAAATATGAAAAAATTGAGTTTGTGAAAAAAAACAAAACGGTCCACTGGTGATTCGAACTCGTGACCCGGAGGTATCTTGTCATTTTCTTCTTCGGTTATGGCATTAGCCAAAATCAAATGTTTTGAACGATTACGTGTCCCGAAATTGAGTCAAACCGAAATCGACGCTGGGGGTCCAGTTGAACGTGAGAGCCAATCGAAACACGCCCATGCGAAGTCCACCGAGTCAACCGATTACCGGACGAGCCACAGCTCCGGTAAATCTTCTCCAAAGACATCAACCCGAAAAACACGAAAAACGAAAATGCATCGTTTAAAACAAAACAAGTGCCGATCAACTAATTCGACCCTCCGATCACGATGGTGAGGTCCTTTGTCCGAAAGCGACACGGATCCCGAAGTTTGAATCTTACTCTTGGAACCCTAATAATGCAATACGAGTTTTATACGTGAAACCTCACATGTAACACATCTATCATGATCTAATGAGTACCACCGAGTGTATACAATCAAAAAAAAATTAGTAATGCAAAACATGAAAATCAAAAATAAGAAAATTCCAAACCGGTGAGAGCAAGATGGCTTGATTTGGGACGATTGAGTAAGAGTATGGTTCGACTCCGGAACCTCAAGAACAAGATTGATGGTTTGAAACTTGATGAAACTCAAAATCAATTTTGATGATTCTTGAAAATTTTGGCAAAGTGAGGGCTGTGTATGGGGCTAGGTTTCGTTGTCTCTTTTATATTCATGGCTATTTATAGAGTGATTTGAGAGAGGAAAAACAAGGCAAAAAATTTGATTTTGAATTCATTGAATGATTTTCAAATAAAATCAAATTTTGAAAGAAATTTGATTTTCTTAAATGAATGATAATGCACGAAAGGTATGTGTTTTGGCTTCCTGGACCTCAAGCATGATATAAAATTACTCTCCTTGAAAAATATCTTATTTTCATATTTTATATAATTTAATTTTGAATTAAATGGTTTAAAATTCAAAAATAAATTAATGAAATAGAAAATTGCCATGGCCAAGCATTTATGAGTCACAAATAATGTCATGAGCAAGTTTGGATCAAAAGATTATAGGCCCATTTGGAAAATTTTGCATTTTGACCAAAATCTCCTTTTGTGTAATTGTCCAAAATTGCCCAACTTCTGAATAGTGTATCTTGCTCAATTTTCCACATTTTTGAGTGTTCTGGGACTTTTGGAAATATCTAAGAGTCCTCTAACTAACCTCTGGTTTCATCTCAATTGGAGTTTCCATGCTCAATATATCTTCAAAACAAAATGTTGACTTTTGTTGACTTTGAAAAGGACAATGTTTTGATCCATACCTTCCAAATGAAGCATTTTTGAACATTCTTGTGAGACATGAAGTTGTATAGAATTGAATTTCCTTCAAAACAAGAGGTGGTGGAAAAATTTCCGAGAAAGTATGAAGAAGTTATGCTCACCAAAGTTTGGTTGACTTTTCACTAAGAAACCCTAATTTAGAAAGTTTGACTTTTGAGCAAATCTTGAGTTTTCTTGATGAATCATGATCAACCCTTGATCAAATGATGAATGTAACTAAAATGAGGATGTTGACCAAAAATTATGAAGTTTGTTGTATGTTGACCATGATTTTTGTAATCTAATCCAGATTTCAACCATCCGAGCAATTATGCGAAACTTGACTTGTGGGCTTGAAACTTGACATGGAGAATCTTTGAAGCATATGAGGAGGCATGAAGACCATTTGAGATGTCAGAAGTCCATCTTGATCTGAGGTATACCAAACCCTAGTTTGGGTTGATTGTCCAGGAGAGGGTTTGTCTGATCAACCCTTGAGGAATCCTTGAGCATGGATGTATGGAATATCTTGAGAAGATGGAGGGAAAATTTTGGGTATGATGATTATGACGGATGAGAAGCTTACTAAAAAGCGTAAGGTAGAGAGCTTACTCAAACTAAGCCAAAAGGGCATGACGTTTTGGATCAATCTATCTTGTTTGGGAATCTCGTTAAGAAGAGCTCAAACAGAAGATTGAAGATGCAAAAATGAACAAACAAGCTTTGAAGTTTGTTGATGACCAAGGGCTTTCAAATCTAGTCACACAATCTTCAAATGGAAATGGTGAAGGGATGAACCAAGAAATTAAGGGCTCAGAAGCATCAATGCGACTCAATGTAAAATCAACTTATGCAAAAGCAAATTCGCTAAGTACGTACAGACGCCATCCTCATTTCCTTGCAATGTTAAAGATTCTTATTATATATTTACGTAATTCGACCATAACTTATTTTGGTATTTATGTAACTCTTTGGTTCTATTTAAAAGATTAATTATTCGAAGTAATTGAATCTCTTGCAAGTGTGGTTTATACCTTTTAAGTATTTCCATTTACCTTTAAGATTCTCCTATCTTCGCTAACTCCTCTATTTCATAAGCGTTATTGAAAATGTTTTCAAAACACGAAAAGGTCCCTCCAATGGGGTGACCATTTACCTAAGAATTTGTTCTTTTATCCATAGGTAAAATGACTTTCCATACCGAATCATTAGTTGAGTACCTTGTTTTTAACTCTTTTATTATATGCTTTCTAGCCTCTCTCTCTTTCATATTTTCCATAACTTCAAGCATGCCTTCATCTACATCTACTAACTCATTCATCATCATTTCCCAATATTGATCCATTATTTTGTTTTTCGTTTGTTTTTGATTAAACAGCCCATGAAATAAAAAGCAGTAGTGTCTCTTTAGGAATGTTAAACACGCCCATAGAAACTTGGTCCGAGGTTTTATGCCAATTTTTGGTTTTCGACCTACATGCTTCTTTAAAACTTATTATGACTTTATTCTACTTAGACCACCTACTTGGGCATAATAAAGGTGTTGGCAGCAACTTGAATCCCATTTCTTATGCGAAATCTTGCATTTTAAATCTGAACATGATCTGTTGTGATACTTTCAGTATCCCAAACTGTATTTGCTCTTGAATATTTATAACTTCTTGTCGCATTCGCTAAAAATTGCTTACCCATTTTGAAATAGTCTATACCACAAGAATATATCTCTTTTATGATGTTGGTCGAATTTCACCAATTAAATCTAATGCCCATCCTCTAAAAAGGCCAAGGCTTAACAATTGATATAATTACGCTTGAAGAGCATATTGAATACTGCATAATTTGGCATTCTTATGACCTTTGGCAAATTATCATCTTTGAGCATAGTAGGCCATACATTCAGTATCGAACAAAAGCCACTTCATTTTGTGACTTGATGTACCTCACTTTCTACTAAACACCTACAATACAGATACCGTTTTCCCTAAACATTTGAGTAAGAGTCCTCCGGGTTTTCTTAAACAATTCATTTCCTATTACATAAAACAATGCTCATATTTGACCTTTCTCTCTATACTCATCAAGGATCTCTCAAATAATTTACTATGATTCCTACTTGTCGGTATCTGCTAAACATCTATGCTTAGTACTTAAATTTCTTCGCTTTCACATAACCAATTTAATTCTACTAATGGTGATAATTTAACCATTATTCTACTCTTGTTTCGGTATTGGAGTTTCTTTTGATATCCTATATCAAAACTATAAACTTCAAAATCATTTGCTTAATTATCAACTAAAATAACAAAATTCACATATTCAATTAATTATCTAACAAAAACCATGATCAAATTTTCTTTGATACACATATTCTTTGAAAAAAACTAGAACCAAAGGGGAATTTGAGAAACCGAACATTTACGAAATTTCGCACAAATAGGTATCAACGACCTCACGGACGAAATAAAATACCCACTTAACACACCGGATTATGATAACGTATGCGCATAGATATTAGGAGAATAGACTTAAAATGCCATCCAGAAAGATCGATAAAATGGCACATATTAGGCTCATAGAATTTCCGGGAATGAAAATGAGACTTAAGATGCCATCCCGTAATAATGCCATCTTTGAATAAATTATTAATTTGTATTAATTTTAACCAAATGCCAGCGAAGCGAATGCCATTGCGAAATAAACTTAAGATGCCATCCAAGGCAATCCGTAAACGCCAACTCTATAATTCTTGTTAATAATAAGAGTGAGTCAAAAGTTCTTCGCGCCAACTACTAAAATGTAGTAGCGCAAAAAATAGATAGCCACATACGGTATTGGTCCAACGCTTATTGCCGAGGATAACATAATCGATCAGGTCAAAATTTCCGTAACTTGGTATTAATCCCGGCATTGTCGAAAACACCGAGGGTGGTCGTTCAATAGTTTTCTCCGCCGTTAAAATGCCATCCACAGGCTTTATTTGCGTAGCCTTTCACAGAAAAAAGAGAAAATTTTGATAGAATATTTGTTAGTCTTATGCGTAGTATGATGCGCATGATCATGCGTAAACAACATACATTATGACTTTAAAATAATGTATGAATGATAAATATTGTTAGGTATTCCATATCCATCTTAAAGAAATGTGTGGATTACGCTTGGATTACATTTTGAAAACATCACGAAAAAGAAAACTATGATTCCTCCGATGCACTATCCGCCATCCGCTTGGGCCAGATATGGTAAAAGATCAAACATTATTATGCAAAACCCCTAACGAGAATTCAGAAATGTAACTACCGCGGCATATTGCCAGAACGAGAGCATTTGGCCATTCTTTAGAAAAATTTCCATATCTACCGGCATATCTCTGCCGAGAAAAATGCATTCCCTACACTGCCGAGAAAAAAAAGGAAAATATTGAGAATAACACCGCTTTAAATATTACACGGCAATATAACATAATTTTGCGACCGGTAATCCGCACCTATTCACACACTACCGAAATTTATGGTGACCAACACCTACTGGGAATTTGCCACTTTGGCAAAAGCCATACATTGGTGATTTCGCTATCATCTCAATTCACCAGAAACACCTTAGCTTGTCACACGCATTCACCACCGCATATTTGTCAATATGCATTTTGTTATTGAATATAATCATTCGCAGCTTAACCATTAAAACTTTAAATGTAAATGCATAAAGAAACTTGTATTTATTTGAAGGTAGGCGTATGCCCGTAGTTTGTATACAAGAAAAGTAAAAAGCTATGAAACAAATCTCGTTCAGTTCAACTATGTAGTACTATACATCTCAACTATCTCATCTCCTCACATCGATGGAAAGTGAGTAGATTGATCTTACATATTTGAATCTTGAATGCGATAGTAATCCGAAGAAAGGATGATCGGATGAGACATAGTCAATGCTAAAAATCCCTAACTTTTGCCTAGACCTCCTTTCGGTTTCACCACCGGATACCCTTTTTTTCAACCGCTTTTTCGGTGTTTTCGACTTGCCGGTGTTGCACCCAAAATTGCCTCCCTATCGATCTTATCCGTTTAGGCTTGCATTTATCATGACACTCACATGCATTCATATCTTGGTTCGTGGTTACGGATTGAGTTGATTCCCAAAGATTTCTCTGCTGAAGCCGAGGCGTGGTGTTTTCACCAATTTGAGGATATTTGAACGATGAGGTTTAATATTAAATCTTATCCGCTCATACTCTATCTCGGGTTTAGGAAACTGAGTATTGTTTGTTTGAAATGAATGTCCGTTCTTGATGGAGCTACAAAGGATATCTTGAATGTCATTGCCTCTGATTAGAATCGCCTTCATCGTGAGTTTGGGTTTCTTTATTGTTTGAGTTCTTGTTCTGTGATGTAAGAGGGTGGTTTATGTTTATCCGATTATTGATCAACAATTCAAGTTCTAGTGCATTTGGTTTGCTCACAACTTCATTCGTTCTTGGCGATAGTTGATGTAATGAAAATATTCATCCAGAGGGTCTGTTTGCAAGATTTAAGGATGTCCAAACCGCGCATGTTGAGACTTTCACTCTGTCACGTTCATCGCTCACAAGATTGAGGGTTACATGAAAAGACTAGAAGTTTCCTTTGAATTGCTTGTTCCGAATCTTACTCCTCTAGATGGTTGACGGAAAGCAGTTAGTAATTCCATTAATTTCAAGTGGAATCTATTGCTCCATTCTTAAAAGAATCATGATGACAAGAGTTGAAGGGTTTTGATCAAGAATTTCATTTTGAAACGCAGATTTAATTCTTCTCTAAGAAGCAAAGGCTCCATTTTCTACGAGAATGGATAAAATGGAAGCTTTGTGGCAGAAATTCAAAAGGGTTCGAGTGTTTCAAGTTTAAGCCATCAAATCATTTTCTCATTTAGAATTCAATTCTCAAGTTTCATATACTAGGGGTTCAATTTCTAAAATCAACAACCATGTTACCACTGCTTTGATTCAAGACTACGGATTGAATTGTAGATCAATAGAATCGGATACATTTGTTAATCAATATCTCAACTTGTTTTATTTTAACCAATTTAATTTTGTCATGATAAACTTTTTGGGATATTTGATGCATAATGGATTTCAACTTTTATACAATCAAGAATTCAATTGATGCGTTTTCTCAAGGCTTGTGTCCATAAATTCAAGAGGTCCAAGATTACTCTAAAGTTTTTTATATAAGGATACGAGTCAAGATACATGTTACAATTTGTCAAATCCTAAATGCAAGTTTCAATCAAAAAGCCAAACCAATTCATTCAACATTCAAATTTCTTCCTTTATCATTCAATTTCCAAAGTCTTTTCAATTCAAAATGACATTCAAAGAATGTGCTTATAAAGAAGAAACAAATTTCAATTCGATATTCATTTAATCTCGGTTGTATAAGTGCCAAGATTTTGTCATATTTACAATTATAACTCAAACATTTTGTGATGTTACAAAGCTCCAAACTTCTATCCTAGTCCTACTTACAAGTTCAAGCATAGTAAAAGACTACATATCTATTCTTAATCCTATTTTCTAGTGGACATCTTTGTTGCTTGCCTCCCCATGCTTTGATCTATCTTCAAGACCATACTTTCTTGACCAACTTTCCTTCACCTTTTCCAAGTTTGCCATGGCTCGTGTTCATGAAACAAAACAAGAACATAGTTAGCATAATTGGACATTTCATACATTGTATTCAAAGATATTTATCTCATCATTAGGGATTAATGATTGGGATCGATTATTGAGATTTTGTTTCTCAATCATATTAGAAGGACCCCACCCTTTGCAAATCCAACAACCATGTGTGTTGGTTCACAAAAAGTGTGGCTCAGAATCATCATTGCCATCACAGTACAATACCACCATGAAAATCGAAACACATTCATATTGACAATTTCAAATCTTAAAAGCCCATCAAATCAGTTACTAAAGTCCAAGACACGAAAATCAAAATCGGCACTATTATTTTCTAAACCGACGATCGAAAATATAATACCTAAGCCAGTTTTCGGTTTTGTTTTCTCACCTCTTCCCAAACTAACATCAAGAAACCCAATTGTAGGATGATATAAAAAGGAAGAGCACGATGTCAAAAAAGAGCATTAAGCAAGCTTCAAAAAACCCTAATGTAAGAGATTCAAAACAACAAATGAACCAAAACGAGAGAACATGCCCGAACGATGTATTCATGATAAACCCGAAACATAGCAAGCAAAAAAATCAAACCGAAACACATAGAACATCGACATAGAAAACCCCAAAAAGCCATCGCTTCATCATTTCCCAAACATATCCCTTAGGAAAATGGATTCTCGTAAATAAAATTTGATTTGAGAGAGATAAAAGATAAAGGCTACAGTTTCAAAGAGGAAGATGTAAATTGGAAAGAGCTCACCTTAGGGGAATTTCACGGCCGCAATCCGCCACTTGCCCAAGACATCCTCGACTCGAAGCAACGTTTCCGTCTTCATCATCTTCACACTGTCGCAAACGAGAGGTCTAGAAAGTGCATCGAGAAGTTAGGGTTCCAAACTTCCTTTCAAGATCTACTCAAATCAGGGAGTTTCGCAAAATCAAACACAAGGATCATGTTCGTAAAACGAGACGGTTGAGAAAAATAAGAAAAACATCATCGAACAAGCCGCCACTCGGCGATTTCGCCGCTGATTCATCATCGCCGCCGTCGGTCTTCAACGCACCCGTGTATTCATCATACATGGTGGATGTTAAATCTCAACCACCTGGTCGGTCTTGTTCGTTTTTACAGGTTGTTATTTGTTTTAACATAGAGAAAGCCGAGAGAGCGTGGAGTTAGAGAGAGAGAAAGTGTATTATAACTAAAATTAGTTTAACATTTGTTTTGTTAATCAATCTTTGTTTAATGGCTAATCCGTGGTGACAAGTGTCACCGTCCATTTGGTCATTTGTGATTCCATGCAATATACTCACTACATTCGTGATAGCACCTTACGCTTAGTTGTTGGATCCGGCTGGATGATCATCAACTCATCATCATTGCCATCGGACATCGCGATCCCTCCAGTTCGATCGAGACGCCCAAGATGCAAACCTATGTGACTCCTCGAACTTCACATCTGGATCCTCGCAGATTAACTTGGCTAAACATTCGTGCCCAATAATTGCTCTTCACACCCTTACTAAAGCTACAATCAGGCCCATTTCTATTTTTACTCTTTAAAATTAATTTTATGCAAGTTTTTTTTTATTTATTATATAATGATGTATTAAATAATATTTTGGTATATGGTAGTTTTTATTTGTTGAATTACCAATTAAATTGTTAATTGATTTTTCATCAAGTGAAAGAATATCTATACTAATAATTATTTAAATTCGATTTGTATTATGTATTAATTTATCTTCTTTCATTTTTGCTATTACATTGTCCGCTTGCATGTTTATTTCCACGATTGCACACTCCGCTCTCATTAATATAAAAAACAACAACGAAAAAATTATTGGTCCATATACAATCACCATGCACGGTCTTCATGGTTAATCAAGTCCATATACTTGGTTAACCATAACCCGAAATATCATTCTCTCGTCCAACGCCTAATTTTCAAAATAGTGTTATGGTACTTAATTAAATTATTAGAGGTTCGCCTTGAGTTAATTAAAAGTGTAAAGTATTTAGGCCATTAGAGAAACCCAATGACTAATACTTTTCCATACACTTGAACATTTAAAACACTTTCAAATTAAATTAATTAATTGAATTTGTTTTCAAAAATCAATTTTCTACAAAACCAAAAAACATAGTGATATGGTATTTAATTAAATTGTTAGAGGTTCATGACGATTTAATTAAAATGTAAAGTATTTGGCCATTAGAGGGTAACCAATGACATAAATACTTTATTCCATAATACTTAATAAAAGTGAACTTTGTTTCACCTCACCCTTTTCATAATAAAGATTTTGGATGAGATGATCGTTGACCTCAATCACCAATCTCGAAGTATCGATCGTTAGAGGACCTCCCAACGTTTTGGTACTTGTCAATCTACAATTAAAATCAATTCAACCCATTCAAATACTTTTTTCGCTATATGCGATTATCAAAAATCAAAAACATTTTCAATTAAAATCAATACAAACAATTCAAGACATTTTCAACAAGAACTACGAGTTTTGACTTTCCCATTGCACGAGGGAATACGTAGCGCAGCTGTTTAAAGTAAGTGTCAAACTCAAAATAATAATAAACAAACCCCTTTCTCTTATTTCTTATTCATGATTTAGAAATTAGCGATACACACACAAACAAATTTTGAACTAAATGGGTCCTATGAGTCACGATGGGCGTAAGAGGAATGCTAATACCTTCCCTTGCGTAGAACGACTCCATATTCATCCTTTTTGGTCTTGTAGACCGCCTTATAATTTTGTGGGTTTTATCTATATTTCCCGTTCTTTCTAGAACAAATAAAATTAGGTGGCGATTTCATTGTTTTTGAAAATTCATTTTAAATGATTTTTTGAAAATCGAGGTTTCCAGTTGGCGACTTCAGGGGACAAATTTTAAATCTTTTTTGACTAAGCTTAGTCATCCCTAGTTTAGTTCTTTGCATGTTTGTGTGTTTTATCGCTTTCTTCTTTATGCTTATTTATTGTTTAT